>JAUMGZ010116992.1:0-17420 GCA_032359645.1 Pododesmus macrochisma
ACATCATTACTGATTCCTTATATCCACTCCTTATTCGCAAGACATCAATATTCACATAATTCCTTATTCCTTATTCCATTCCATATTCGCAAGACATCAATATTCACATCGTTCCTGATTCCTTATTCCATTCCTTATTCGCAAGTCATCAATATTCACAGCACTCCTGGAAAATGTATAAATATATGTGTCCGACGAAAAAAACAAAATTGTGGCCCCTACCGGTTTTCCCAGGCTACGGCCCTGCTTTTAATAAGTATATCAGGGCTAAAATATTTACCTCTTCGTCGAATGTTTTCAAATTTCGTCATTTCACTTAGTACAGACTTTCTTCCGACTTTAAGCGTAATTCGTCGTCATCACTTTTTTGCTGCTGAGAAAAAACGGCGTCAATATCTGAACATGACAGTGTAGGTATCATGTTTAGCATAGGATATCATATAGGTAAAATCTTAATAAGTTGAAAGGTGCGAAGTTTGAAAACAATCGATTGAGATGCAAAACTTTAAACCCCAATATAAATTGACACCGAGTGTTAGTTTGTTTAGATTGCAAGAGTGACTTCCCATCGATAACACACTGCTTTCTCTAAATCAAACACGAGTTACCTTACCTTACGTCATTTCTCTATTTTTACAGAGTCAACTATATTTTTTTCTAACAAAAAATTTCACTGAAAAAAAAGAAAACATCGTCTCTGTCCTTGGTTATTGTAAGCTGTGATCCTGATGTCTCATTGCACAACGACAACGACTTTTTACTTTTGTTTACGTGTACATTTCCACCTCGTTGTTATCAGTATTCTCTGGTCAACTCTTTTGCAACGCTGCTTTCACATTTTTCAGAATAGATATGAAAGTTTATCATAAGTCTGTTTGACATATAACAGAAATAAGCTATGATATATCTTTTAGCCGAAACACTTATATTCTTCGCCCATTCAGGGCCACCTTTTCATATTAATATCAATGAAAAAAAACCTCCTTATTCCTATTTAAGCTAACGCGCTTCATTGAATTTGCCTTTGTCCCGTGATATGAATGCCAACTGAAAGCAAGTCAATACTTATCTTTACCATTTGATATCCCAATGTAACAAACTAAACGGTATATGAGAAACTAAACGATAAGCAATGAGTGATGGCATCCATAGGCGATATTTGTTTTGTTTGTATTGGGGTTTAGCGTCCCTTTAACTCATGTATAGGTCATATCGAGATGGTGTCTGCTTGCGACAGTACGCACTTATAGCAACTTTAAAGTGCTGTCTCACTGAAATAGCACGACGCAGACACATTGACATGATACTTCACTCGGTCATATTATCCTGACACCGAGCCAACTAGTCCTTCTTTTCAGTACCCAGTAATGCTGGGCGCTTAGCAGGGAGCGAGAAGATTGCCTTATTTTAAAGGCTTAGGTTTTGACCCTTATCGGGATTCGATCCCAAGACTGTGGATTCTAGCACCAGTCTTACAGCACGAAGCGAGCGCCCTAACCACTGGGCCACCGCACTAGTTCCATGGGCGATATGAATGCCAACTGAAAACGGTTGGGACATATTGTGGCATTGACACGCGGTGGTAAATATAGCTTTTTAACGACCTCGCGGACCGGACTTTGTCTTTTTTTTATTGCGTGGTAGATGAAATATCCAATTTAACGATATTTTAAATCGTTTATTTTCAGTTTTGCTCATGACAATTTCAGTTTTAAATTACCGATTAAATTGTTGACTTTTTGCCTCTTCAAAATCATTCACGTGAAATAACGAGCCACATAACAATATATTGCTCTTACATATAACACGTGAATATTAACAAATGAAAGACCACTAATACAACAACAACTTGCATAAGCATAGAATACAAATTCCTTTTAAATAAAGACATAAAACAACTACAACATCTGAAAGAGTAATTTGTACTCATTTACTTCATGAGTGTGCGATTTAGATTTTCGTCTTTATCCGTGCCGTAACAGTTACCTTCAATTCCGACACCTTTTAAACATATAGCCGTACGTTTGTGCATTGTTGTTGTGTAAAAGTTAATTCTTGACTGCTCTCTTAAAACTGTCTGGTCTGTCACTGGTATAGAGTGTTTTGTTGTGACTGTCCGTCAATTTTAGCTGTCACGGTTCGAGTCATTTCTTGGTTGGTATTTATGTCTGTTCTTCAGTTTTGGCTATGTTGACGCCAACTTTTTACTGCTCTCTTATGACCATTCGTCAACAGTGTATGTGTCTGGATCATGCTTGGAATGCTTTACTCTGACTGTCCGCCAGTAGTGATTGTGTTGAAGCCGAGTTCGATTGCTTTCTTGTGAGTGGCCGTCAATGGGGGCTGTGTTGGAATCAGGCCTCAAATGTTTTTTTTTATGGCTATCCTTCTGTATTGAAGTCAGACCTCGGCTGTACTCTGATGACCATCCGTCTCTGAGGCTATATATGAGTCAGACCTCGACTTCACTCTGATGACCGTACGTCTTAGAGGCTGTATTTGAGCCAGACCTGGACTTCACGGTGATGACCGCGGTGGCGCAGTGGTTAGCGTGTTCGCCTCGTGTCGGTACGCTGGTGAAGAGAATCCGCGATCGCGGGTTCGCATCTTGGTGAGCCATATCCAAAGACGTTAAAATTGGGCAATCTTCTCGCTCCCTGCTTAACACGCTGCATTAATGGGTAGGAGGAGGATTGGATGGCTCGGTGTCAGTAAAATATGACCGAGTGAAGTATCATGTCAATGTGTTTGCGGCGTGATATTTCAGTGAGACAGCACTATAAAGTCGCCATAAGTGCGCACTGTCGCAAGCAGACACTGTCTCGATATGACCTAAAATGAGTTAAAGGACGCTAAACCCCAATAAAACAAACAAACAATCGCAGTGATGACCAGCCGTCTTGGAGGCTGTATTTAAGTCAGACCTCGCCTGCACTCTGTCGAACAGCCTTCGCGGAGGCTGTATTTGAGCTAAACCTCGACTGCACTCTGATGACCGTACGTCTTGGAGTCTGTATGTGACCTAGACCTCGACTGCGCTCTGTTGACCAGCCGTCGTGGCAGCTGTATTTGAGTCAGACCTCGACTGTATTCGTATTACGGTCGGTCAATAACTATGGAGTTAGTTCTTTATTTTCTTACATCCAAACGTCCAACTGAGATAGTTGTGTACATATTTTATTTGTCGTTTCACATATCAACAAATATAGAGCAAACATATAAACTGTATTTTTTTTAAACATTCTATTAAAATTCAATTTATCGTATAGGCAGTCGTTCGGCGTGAATTTTGTGCATGTTGTTGTTGTCGTGGTTTGTATTTATTATGTGTTTTATACACATGTTCTTTTCTACTCCTATGCTCTCGCAGGAATTTTTTTATTATTCAAATAATTTTTTTATTGGGATTTAAGTATATTCAACACATTTAAGATGAGACGATATCTGCTTGTAACAGTCTAATGTCGTCTTCTATAATGAATGGCATTTTTCAACAACACACATTGACATGATACCACACTCGGTCACATTATCTTGACATCGATTCAACCAGTCCTTGTACTACAGACACATTGACATGATACCACACTCGGTCACATTATCTTGACATCGATTCAACCCGTCATTGTACAACAAACGGCAAATTCGCACTGTACAACTTTAAGTTAAGTTATTCTTACACCGAGTCAACCCATCAATGTGCTACAAACACATTGACAGTAAACCCCACCCAGTCACAAATTCTTACATCGAGTTAACCAACGTTTACACTACAGACACATTGACATGAAGCTACACTCAGTCACATTATTCTGACACTGAGTCAACCAGTCCTTGTACTACAGACACATTGGCACAGTACAATACCCAGTCACATTTTCCTGACACCAAATAAACCCATCTTTGTAATATTATTTAGATATTCATTGTCAGACATGGAAGCCATTCAATAACCAATTTTAACGCTACCACGGGCACCAAACCCAATTCTCCTGACCGGTACGATAGGTATTCATTCAATGTAACTTAGTGATAATCTTTGGTTATATATATATGATGCAATGAAACTTGCATAAATAAACAATATTGATAATAAATATAATAGCATAAGCCATACCATTCAATCCCATACCAGACTGTTATTAAAACCGTGGTTTCAAATAAAAGAATAAAAAGATCAATACATCGAATGACAAGGTTTTCACTAGCATTGATTTAGTACCTGAGCAAACACGAATATATTATACGGAAAGTCAATATCGCATTAAACCTAAGTTACGGATGACGGCCCGGCAGAATGGTACACAATATACATACATAATTTTTTTTCATTTTGAAAGCTTTCAACACCTATAAATCCTTTGTTCAGTAATTGAAATCGGCTTATTAAATACGTGATTAATGAATTGACGGAATTTGGCACTGAATACACATGAAGTTTGAGACTACCTACAGGATTTTGTGTGTTTATTTGATCATAAGATCATGCGTTTTAGTACAGTCACCGGGTACCAAGCGTAAATCACAATTGTAATACATGTTATGTAATTTGTCAACAGAAGACTGAAGTGGTATTCTGAGATGGAAGTTTCCTTGTATTAGGAGTACTTTGAATTTTGGCTAAATTTTGTTGTTGTATTTTACCACTTACAGTCAGAAATACCATGGATTACCGCCATCTTGCGTTGCTGATGTTAATTTATATATTGGCCATTACTATACGTTCCAGTAAGTATAAGCAGAGTCTTAGTGATTGGGTACCTATATATGACATCATTACATTTGATCGTTGAATTGTAACATTAAGATGTTTGGGTTATAATATATCATATGATTTACTGACTGAGATACAGTTAAAAACATTTTTTTTCTTCATAGTTCAAGTTCTTTATTTCCTTTAAGTTTTACAACTTATCAGGTACAAAATTAATATACATAAAGTCAACAAACTAGCTATAAAACACATGCTTTTCATGTTCACAAACATACACAATTATCAAATTTAGTTATTTCTCTCTTGAAAGTTAAATGTTTGAGTGGCAAAATATCTAAAAGTTTAATTTGAGTTAATTCTAGTTGTACATTGAATAATATTTTCTTATTCGAGTTGTGCAGACTCTTTATGATTCAAAAATTTGCTATAAGGCTAAGACTAACTACATGTGTCCGGGAAACATGTCTATGTCATTACACCAAGACTGTTAATTGATATCTAATATTTGACTTTAAGTACTGTATGATTAATCTCTAGTTATACAATAGGGAATGGAGTGTCTGAGCGTTAATCTTGGGATTAGTGTATTATGAGGCAGGCCATCTGAACAGCAATATACCTCTACTGTTTTATGTGCCCTTTCACACACACTGTTTTTAACATACATATAAGTGTATTATAGTAATTCAATTACATTTACCAACGTTTGCTTTTCTGTCATGTTTTAAAATGCGTTTTAATTATTTGGGAGTTACATTTTATTACCATAAAGATGTCTGATACACATGTTAGGGTTGATTCCATGCGTTATGACATGCCCTTTGTTTATAACATGTCTGATACAAATAGAAGAGTTGATTCCCTTTGTTTATAACATGTCTGCTACAAATAGAAGAGTTGATTCCCTTTGTTTATAACATGTCTGCTACAAATATCAGAGTTGATTCCCTTTGTTTATGACATGTCAGAGTTGATTCCCTCTGTTAATTACATGTCTGCTACAAATATCAGAGTTGATTCCCTTTGTTTATGACATGTCTGATACAAATAGAAGAGTTGATTCCCTCTGTTAATTACATGTCTGCTACACATATCAGAGTTGATTCCCTTTGTTTATTACATGTCTGATACAAATAGAAGAGTTGATTCCCTTTGTTTATTACATGTCTGATACAAATATAAGAGTTGATTCCCTTTGTTTATTACATGTCCGATACAAATATAAGAGTTGATTCCTTTGTTTATTACATGTCTGATACAAATATAAGAGTTGATTCCCTTTTTTATTACATGTCTGATACAAATATAAGAGTTGATTTCCTTTGTTTATTACACGTCTGATACAAATAGAAGTGTTGATTCCCTTTGTTTATTACATGTCTGATACAAATATAAGAGTTGATTCCCTTTGTTTATTACATGTCTGATACAAATATAAGAGTTGATTCCCTTTGTTAGTTATATGCCTGATACACATATGAGGGTTCTGTTGTTATGCCACCTGACACCTAGGTGGGCGAGTTCGCTCTCCAAAGCACAGGTACTTGGGGTTAATGCGCATGAATGTATTGGAAGACCAAGATCCATATATAAGAGTTGACTCCCTTTGTATATGACTTGTCTAATACATACATTATGTCGGAATCACTATTAATGACTACAAGAAGTTCTTTTATGATAATTTTGTTCTACAGGTGACGGTATTGACTGTTGGGTGTGTACGAGCGCTGACGCGGCCTGCGGAGAATCTATTACGAGTGCCACTCTACAGACCAATAAAAAGACAGCTTCAGGGTGTGCCGGGTGTGGCAAAAGTTTTAAATCCCTCGGCACAAGTAAGAATTTTATCTCAAACTGAAATTAGCCCCATCTAAAACAGATGACATTGGTAAAGATGATGTACCATCATCGTGTTTCTGTCACATTAAGAGATCCAGAAAGAGTATTGACGCTCACCCTTAACTGATTTACGAAGATTTTTTATAGTTAATAATTAACTAGATTTTATAAAAAGAAATACAAGATAGATGGTCAGCATTGACCTAATTAATGTAATTCTTCACACCCAAGTGGTAACCATTAAAATGTCAGGTACCCGTGAGTCTAATAGTGAAAGTCTTATGTTTCTATGTTTTTATTCATATTCCGTAGGATGAACGATAACACACTTTTAAAGATGGCCATCGGATCAACTCCTAAAAACTTAAAAACCTAAAAACCTTATACGATTTGGTTAGTATAGCCGCTAGAGCGATGCCGACGACATTCTAAAGCTATCCGTCGCTCGAAAAAGATACACATTTTATTAAAAATAGTAATCAGTGACCTTGACTTTGTTTGCAACTCATTCGAGGTATTTTCGTACCTAAAACTTCATTGAAGTTTCATGGATTAAAGTCACTTGAGCGATGATAACGATTTCTTAAAAAAAATGTAACAGTAAGTCAGTAACCTTGACCTTGAGCGCGGCTTTCTGAAAAGCGGATTTATTTGTGGTATTTTCAAATATGATAAAATAAACTTTGTTTAATTACGTACTTGTCTGCGAACATCCGACTCCTATCCGGTCCACATCCAGGAGACCTTTTCTTTAACGAATACAAATCCGGCTGCACAAAGTAAGAAACTATTTTGAAGTGAGGCGGATTGTTGAAATAATCGGTTACTAGTCATTGCTCTTCCCTCAGCGTTAACAAGATCAATATTGACAAAGCCCTGATGTAAACGTCGAGAGAAATAGTTTACTACGTTGAATATGTTGCAAAACATGAACTTGATTAGTCGATTTTTTAAATGCGATTTCGTATAATTAAGAGTATCTTGACGTGCAAGTGTCATGTTTGTATCACTTCTGATTTATGGGGAATAGCGCGATCAAAACATGTTAAAATGGCAGCCTTGACAGCCATCTTGGAAATCTGACCGGGCACAAATTTTGTTTAGGACCAACTGCAAGTCCCAAAGATAAAATATATGAAAGTTTCATGATACTTTATGTGATAGTTTTAGAGGAAAGAGGTAACAAAAAAATTGAACGGACGACAGACGCTTGATCGTAATGACTCAACTTTTATGACATTAACTCGGTAACTTATTCACTGATTGGCTGTGAAAAATAAAAAAAAGACGAAGTTTTAATTTAGGTTATGTGTTACCTTTACTTTGAGTGCATCTCCAATTATGTAGAAGAAATAAGTCTAACAATATTACATACATATCATATTTTAAATATCATGATTATATTTTTTTACTTTCAGTATTCACAAAAGTAGAGCGCACGTGTTTGACGGTTGCCACGGACACTTGCGACAACAAACTTGGATACGGAGAGTGCGCGTGCTCAACCACGTTCTGTAATGGACAAAGCCGAAGTGAAGCGAACACAATGCTTATAATCTGTTTCTCTGCCATTTTAACTGTGATACTGAACATCATATAATGATTACGAAAAATCAATTATTTTTCTTTTAAACTGATTTCCACCAGTTGATATTTTTTAAATCAGCTGAGGTCTGTGATACATTCAATTTTTATTGTGTTTTGTCTGTAGCATCTGTTATATATTTTATTATATGAAATGCAATCTTGTCCGTCCTTTGTAAATTCTAAAATGCCCTCTTTATGTCTAAATATTTTTGTACATGAATGTAAATAAATATGTACACAATTGAATTAAAGTTATACTTATTTAACTACACGTAGTTTCTTGTTCTTTGGATCAATAATGACGTTTTACAACCCGGTTCACCAAGTTCATCCTTTTAGGTCTACGTTTGATCTATATATTTTTCTCCTACGATATATATAGGTTACCCACTCAGGAGAGGTTGGTTTTATAAATTTATCCCACATGTTAGAAAACACCTTGCACCGTTCCTATTGACTGAAACCTGAATAGAAACGACGTCATTTAGGCATTGAACTGCTTTCAGTTGGCATTCAAAGGAGATATGAACGCCAACTGGACAAAGGCAAATTTAATGAGGCGCGCTATTCAATTTTTGAAATTTGTAAACTTGTTTTTTTTTTATAAGTTACTTACTTTTCAAGCTTAATAAAAATAACCGTTTTGAAAATTAATTAAAACCAAGCACAATTTACTATTCGTTAGTGTGTATGTAACTTTAAAGACTATATCGGCCACTTTTAGCATTAAGGGGTATAACTTAGTTGTTTGACCAATAATAATGACCTTTACTATGGCATCTTGATGATGTTGAATTTGAAAATTCCATTTATATAATTTTAAAGCATGGACAACACTATTTCACATTAGGCAACCTAATGCGATACAATTTCAAAGTTTTTATTTGTCCTTGGGGGTCCAACATGAGGCCAGCCACGAATAGCAGCTATTTATAACATAGTATATTATATATGAGTTTAATTTCAGAATGCAACAAATCCAAGTATTTAAGGAGCAACACTTATTCCCATTTAGAATTCATAAAAGATACTTGTTTAAAAATGTATTTCGTATAACCCTCTAGATTGGCACAAAAAATGGAGCTGCGCAAAGCAAGTTAATTTCCATACAATTTTATAGTGAGTTTAACAAGATACTTTAAAATGTCCATGTGTGCACAAGGTAAGACGCCAAAGTCGTTCGTCCGAAAAACGCAGTTTTAAAAAACCAGTTTCATTTTTCTGTCTGCAGGTAACAATTCAGGATAATTTACTAAATTCCATTTAGTGGAATAAGTAACATGACTTTCACATTCAAATTCTGGAACTAACAACTATGGAATATCAACATAACTAACTCTGTTAAGAAAAAAAAAACGAAAAAATTATACCTCATTACATTTAAAACCATGAAACATTATTTTATATTAGATATATCTTACTATAATATTAACGTTATCAAAATGTAAACAAACAGTTCAGTACCACTTAGACATTAAGGTAAATAATCAAATTGATTTGACATGAAGAATCCAATATAAAAACGTCCATATACACCTTTCGTGGAAGATAATTACTATCGACAGAGAGTCGACAAATATAACTCAATTCACGAAATTGGAAATTTTATTTCCTGGGTACCGTAATAAGACACTGAACCAAATTCTACGTAATGTTTTTACGTACATTATATGTGAACATATACATGTCTACTTAATGTTGTGAAATCTCAGGAGTGATATACCGTGTTCGATCTAAAGTAATCAATCACCTGTCAATAAGACTTCAATGTTCGATTTCGACGCCAAATGTCACGTGAGGGGTACGATACAGGAGACGGTTACTTATAACAGTAAAAATGTCCCACAAACAAACATTCATAATAATTATATATATAATAAATCATTATCATAAAAGCAATTTTGAATATAAAATGTCGAATTTTTACTTCATGTTGTGGTATTACTTTTGATCATAAAAGACCATGGCCTTCAGTTTTTCCTTCAAGGGATCATAAGATTTCCCGATGTTTTGGAAGTCTACCTGATCGTACCTCTTCGTTGTTATTTCTCGACTCTTAGAACGTGTACTTCCGTGGAACACATGCATGGTGGTGAATGATGGCAAGAATTTATTTTAACATTTAAAGTTATACAAATTATAACTATTTGGATCTCAAGTTAAAGGTATGTAACATTTTCATCTTTCAGCGCTATTGTATATGTGTAACTGATGCATTATTGGTTGTACATTGTATGTATCAGTGCTGAATTTGTCAAATATTTCATTATCTTGTTTTAGATAAATCTACAACTTTTAAGATATGATCGAGTAAACCTTACCAAAAATGATACATATGGCAAAAATATGATAATATTATTTTCACTTCATTCGCGTAACAATTTGCAGATATTATGATTTTACTTTATAACAGACATTTTCCAAGTAACATACAATGCCAGAAGAACAGTTTAATGTGATATGTATGGAAGTAACTGTTCTGCTGTCATAAAAAGGTCCTTGAAATAAACAATTTAAGTAAATAAAGAAATGCCTGTCGTAAATGTTGTTTTGTGTTTCAAATTGCTCTGTCGGTTTTGTAAACAGGTTTTTTGTGTCTAGTAAGTACTGCAATATACGTTGAGGTTTTCATTATTCAAGTTCCTTATGGACTGGATATATGTTTTCATAATTTTACTCGATGGCGGGTAATGACAATTCTACTTACAAATATTGTGAATTTATGAATGACAAGTAAGAATTGTACATTGTATTTTGATATTGGGTTCTTCCTACCAAAACCTAAGGTCATGTTCGACCACTTTAGCCTTTAGACATGTAGTATATAGCTATTTGATATTGACTGAGCGGTTCTGGATCAAGTCCCTTACGGCAAAACTCGAGTTAAACTGATACTTAATACAAGATATAATAAGATATATTATACACTTCTTTATATTGGTATATAAATTTCTGGATACTTTGAAATTAATAAATTGTGAACAAATTTAGCATATAATAACTTTATTATGTATTTATGTAGGCGGCGGATTAGTTTTAACATTAATATTGGAGCTAGGTACGACACTTTTGGTGCAAATCTGACTTTTCCCCCTTTTTTTCTTTTAATCTTTCTTAATTTTTTGGTAATAATAAGTAAAACATTGTTCCGTTTAAACGTTATAACGGGCCATGAAAATTGAAAAGCACCGAAGCGGGTTTTTTTAATCAATAAATTACTTTTCACGAAAAAATTAGTCTATCACTTCCTTTTTGTTAAAATGTTTTCTTCTTTTTCGGTGAAAAATATAAACACTATATCACATATACATTGTGTGTAACAATGATTCCACTCGATTCTTGAGAGTTCGATAATGGCGATCATTTAGAAATCCCTTTCAATGATATCCCTAATAACACAATCTTGTTAAATGATAGCTCTTGTAACACTTTTATGAATTAATAATCTTTTGTCCACACGTTTCATCAACTATATATATAGTTTTGTAATGGTGACCAGAATTAAGAAGTATTCCATTCAAGAACTACCTTCGTAACCCCTCCCCTCTTTATTCTCATGTCACAGGGGCGTTTTATGATTAATCTGTCACACGAAGGACAATAAACATCTACTATTTCACCGACATTTTATTATTTTCTGCGGAACTACACTAAATGTGTGATGTATTTTGTACATAGCAATGTCCTCATACCAATAATAATAGGCTGACCATCTTCATGGAGGCAGGTACGTGTACAACACAATCTTTTATGGTGTGTGTATTTGTGCGCGCGCGCGCGCGTGCGTGTGTGTGTGTGAGAGAGAGAGAGAGAGAGAGAGAGAGAGCATTTTAAGCTACACTTTGATTTACATTGAAAGAAGGAGCAGAGCATTCAGAGTGAGAAATAAGTCATATACACGTCGTTTCTATAACATTCAAATCTTTATGTTTAGTTCTACATTGTACGAGACGTCATCAATGAGGACCCTGGCAGCTGTTCAATAACACCTTAACATACACAACAAAGTAAAGACCTACCAACTGACTGACCAACAGTTACAGACATAGCACATATTGCATAGATTAGAACAATCAATTCATTTATAAGACATATATACAAGGCTTATAAGAATTTGTCATATATATACAAAGCTTATAAGATTTTGTCGTATAATATATATACAAGCCTTTGCACTTAAACTTGAGTAAAAGCAGGATCATTTCATAGGTTTTTTACCGGCGGATGAGGAAGTAAACTACCATGGATTTGGCATAAATGTAAACGAGACTGACAGCACGATAACTTCCATTTCATGCTCTCTAGTCTATCAAACGGACTTTGCACGTCTGCGAATTGTCGTGCGAAAAGCGCCTGCGAATTATAGCACTGAATTGGGAAGCAAAATAAGTGTAGTGCGGTAATGTTCGTAGGCGTTCAAAAGTACAGGTTATGCATTGTATAGACTTTTCCTGGTATCGTTCATTTAAACACAATAGAAATGAATTTCATCAACAACAACTAATAGCCAATGAATGCTGACCTTAGGTCTTTTAATAACTTCGAATTATCATTGTATAATATATCTAAAACCCAGAGAGAGAGAGAGAGAGAGAGAGAGAGAGAGAGAGAGAGAGAGAGAGAGAGAGAAATAGTCAAAGACAACAGTAGCATAATACAATTGTACATGTTATTGCTTTTTTTCATTATGAAGAATATTTTTCTGACACATTATGTTTACTTATTCAGAACATGGCCACCGGAAGTCGTTTCATCGCCATTTTGGTTCTCCTCTCAGTTGGTGTTTTAGAAACCTCAAGTGAAAGTCTACAAGTACTGGATACAAACTCACTTCTATGTATGTATGTTTTGAATTATATATCATTGATAAACAAGTATTCGGTTCAGCTAAAAATCAAAGACTTCAAACAACACACAGATATCGAGAATTAACAGAAACATGTTACAACACCACTATACCACGTTAACTTCGTAAAGATAAAGATAAAATGAATCAATAGTCTAAGTTATTTTTTGTATCTTTTTGCATGAAATGTGATTTTACCAAAATATTGGATTTTTAAAAATGATTAGAGAAGAGAAAAGGAATAAAGTTTTGTCAGTCTTTGACAAGGAAACAAGCACTTGTTCGTTCCAAGTTTTTTTTACAGAAATAAAAAAGACAAAACAATAACAATTACAATTCCACCAATATATTTAAATGATAATTGCAGGAAAAAACACAACTAAAATAGCCTATCAAAATCGTAATAATAATAGCATTTTAACATCATACAGTTTCAATACGTAATTTTTTGTTTGTTTTCAGTGTTAAATGTCGCTGTAAAAGGCCGTCTGGTCGAGAGGTTGACAGATTCCATCACTCACATGGAGACGCTCAGATCCCGAATGGTGGATTATGTGAAACAATGCCTTGTAAATGTGTCCTCCTCCACGGAGGGTTGTCGATCCTGCGTTCAACGATCTTGTACACAAAGGTACAACCCTTACTAAAACAACAATATATGTGATGATCAGGTCAATATATAGAGCACTGAGTGTGTGATCTTATACTACACTGACTGGTGTTATAACCTTTGATCATCCTTTGTCAATATCGAAGCCTTTTTTAGCGCAAAATAATTCTGAAACAACCTAAATCAAAAGATATATACACAAACACATAAGAAACGGTGTCATTGAAAATATTCCCAAGCGCCATTTCTTGCAGTATCACCTGATAACAAGCAATTTAGGCAGTTACATGTACAACACTGTATTTCCAAATATAGCAATCGTGTCTGATAAAGTTCATCAGGTGGTTTTATAGCATGTTTTACCATTCTTGTAATTCTATTTAAATCTGTACCAAAGTTAGAATGAAAACAATTTACAAAGCATGTAATATACAATTCTGCTTTCACATGTACGTGTATAACGTAGCATCCAACACATCCTTGGCAAGGTTTTGTAATAATATTGTAAAAATGATTTATATAACTTCTTCATATATCAGTCGATTAATTTTTACTTATAAATTAATCGTTCTGTACCGTCATTTAATTCTTTCTTTCTTTTGTACTTCAGAGCATCAGAATGCAATTTTAAGTTGAATAAAGGTGAAGTTTACAACGCTGAACCGGAAGTAAATAGCATCCCAGGTGTAACGTTCCTAAACGCACCAGAGGCTATTGAAGAAGGGATACACGTTATGACCTCTCAAGGTCACGATGATATGTTGAGTAAACTCCCGCCTGATCTGAAGCAAACGGGGGAAATCTTCATTAAAAAAGCAGAAGATAAACTAACACTCCTTCAGGAAACCCTCTCCAAGACAGTAAAAGAACTGCCTGGTCTTATTCCAAGAGTAACCACTGCTATCAAGAGTACAGGATCAGATTTTGATCCAAACGAACTCATGGAACTTACGGATAAAACAATCGGGACACTTAACAAAGCTTTTGTAGATAGCGACTTAGACAATACTGTCCAAGTGATGGTCGGACAGATGCCAGACCTCATCACACAAGTAAATCATAAAGTTCAGCAGATGACGCAATTAATGGGAAAC
Source organism: Pododesmus macrochisma (assembly GCA_032359645.1). Classification (NCBI taxonomy): domain Eukaryota; kingdom Metazoa; phylum Mollusca; class Bivalvia; order Pectinida; family Anomiidae; genus Pododesmus; species Pododesmus macrochisma. Next base: position 14,691 of record JAUMGZ010116992.1, read on the forward strand.
TTCTTCACACACGCCACTTCTCAACTCGGACAAATTCTAGGTACTTAGTATAAGTTAAATACAAATTGTCGTCTGATTTGTCTTGTATAGTATAAAACATCGAAGTCGAAAATGTTAAACACCAAGACACCATTTACCAAGTCATAATTAAAACCAAGACATCATTAAACCAAGACAGTTAAAACCAAGGGGTCATGCAACCAAGACATCATTAATTCAAGACATAACATTAAACCGAGGCACACCCTGAAACCAAAACACTTTTAAACCAAGACACACCATTAAACCAAACGTACTGTTATTTAAAGACATAATTCAACCTAGGCAGTACTCGGAAATCGAGGAGATGTAACTCCATTTAAACAAATGAAAACGAGGATCGCACTCAGAAGATAAGGATTTAAAAAAAAATACCAAAGATTGTCATTAAAACTTAATTCTCAATAACATCGCTTTTTATGAAAAGTAAAGAATTTCTGTCATTATTGTCCTTATGTACTGTGTATTCTTTGTTAAGGTCAATCTGTGGTTGAGTGACACTTTGTCCTTTTGTTTTAGATCCCATATAATGCTATTCATGTCGTTTATGAGTTATGAACCGAAGAGAATACGGTTTCCCATTTACTTTAATTCTTTATTGTTGTGTTTCTTTGATTGACACTTTGGCTCGATTCCTAACATATAATTCATTCAGTCGAAAACTGGGTTGTCTAAAACAGATGTCTATGTAGAGGAATCTGTTTAACCTTCCCATTGTAACTGCGCGTAGGCTAAATTTTGAATTAAGTCATTTGTGTAATACTACTGGATGTAATTGTCCCCTCAGACTTTTCTACCGCCAATTTGGAACCCCGTCATTGTTTATCTAGGTTTGTATATTCCAATTATATTTTCTTGCGCGTCAGCTGATTATGATTGGTCTGTTATCTTTAACGAGGTCCAGTAAAAAAAGAAATTGTTTTGTTCGTCTCTTTTTCGTATTTACTACTTGAATATTGTATTTTGTTGTCCTATTTCAGTTTTTAAGCTTTTACTTCAAATGAACAACAAATCAGAACAAGAATTTGAAATATGAACATATAAGTTGTCAATTCCTGATTTTTGTATCATTATCAGTTAAAGTTAATTTTCTTCTACTTCAAATTTCAGGTTCTCCTAGTCAAATGCAACAAATGCCAACACGAGTAAGAGTTAATCCAGCTGCATTCCAACAAAATTCACAAAATGTACAAGCACAGAATCAACCAGGGTGGCAGCGCATCGCCAGCACACTATCGGCTCATGATGATAACAGCAAATGGACCGTTAGACGAATCAACTTGTCCGGCAACGGACCATCTGGATCAGGATTCGTGATTGCACAAACGCATAGTGGATTTACTCGCTTAAAAAGGAGCACTCCGGTAGATTGTGAGGACTTCAGAATAATGCCAGAGAAAGTGTGTCATGAGTTCCACTTCCGGTGTTCAGCATGCCTGGACGAATCTGTCATACTCAAAGAAGGTATACACTTTGATTTTAAATATTAATATACTTGTTATATCATGCAAATTAAGGCGTTAGCACATACATGTGGGCAAAACGAAAGGCTAAAAGATTGAGGAACATTGACAAGTAGGATACGAGTCAGTAACCATGCTAAACAGAACCTGACAATAGGAACTAGATGTACACAATCACAGATGTGCATATACCCGCACTCATCATCCCTTCGAAAAACCCCAATCAAACTTGTGCAATGATATTTAAAGAAAAAAATATATCTTTATAAAAATCATAACAAATTTTCAAAATACCTAATTTTTTGGACAATTTTGGCTGTCTTTCCCTAAAATTTGCGCAAATCAAAAAACAGAAACTGATATGCACATTTATATCATATACTCAAACATCCTATCAAGATCCGTTGGAATTGCTTCATCAGGCTAGAAGGAGTTCCTTTGACAAGAGTTAATTCTCAAAAACCATGTTCTTAAAACATTTTCAGTTTAAAAAACCCTTCAAAACCGGCCATTTGCTACAAAAACCCGTCTCATATGTTAAATAAGATTCTCAAAGGAAACTACATACCAAATATTAAAAAGAAAAAAATATCTTTTAGAAAGTTATAGCATTTTCTCAAAATACCCTTTTTGGACAATTTTGGCTGTTTTTCCTAAAAAAATCGCAAATCAAAAAACCAAAACTGATATGCACGTCTACATCATATACTCTAACATCTTACTAAGTTTCGTTGAAATTCTTCATCAGCCTAGGAGGAGTTCCTCTGACAAGGATCCAGATGGACTGACGTACAGACGGACGGACGGACGGACGGACAGACGGACAGACGGAGTGCTTTACACTTTTATACCCGAATTTTCTTCGAAAAGTGCGGGTATAATAATTATGACAACAATTACTCTATGATTTGTGACATTGCTTTGAATTGCGGTTCATATTTTACAGTCCTTACAATGTATTCTGGAAACTCCTTATATAAGTTAATGGTGAGGGAAATGTTTAATCTTTTTTCCGATACATCCATGTAATCCTTTTCTACGGAAATCAGCAAGGATCTGATATGGAAATCATCGAACTCTTTTAAAAGTCATTTATATATTTGTTTACGAAAGTGCATTGCGACACGAGTAACAATTTTTCCTCCTTCAGAGTTGATAATAACGTTTGCTAACTAAAAGGGGACATATCGATAAAATAGTATGTTTCAACTTCGACTCTGTAGTTAAT
>JAUMGZ010117103.1:0-17418 GCA_032359645.1 Pododesmus macrochisma
AACAACCCCTTAAAGTACCTTTGAACTTCAACTTTCAAGGCCAACTTTATGCTTCCGTTCTTGAAACTCCATTGTACGTTTTGGTCACGTGATCACATTCCGCAGTGAATAATTTCTAATGTCTGAAATTTATCGGACCGGATTCGGTAGTTTGTTTACATTTTGCGGGAAAGTTTAACACACCAGAACAAAGATGGAGCAGGATTTTGCACAGCAGTTGTGCATAGATGGTCACAACGCCATCATCACTGTGGCACAGGAAAATCGTATTTACTAAGGTAATATTAAATAACAGGTAACATATAACCTAAAGCTGTTTTGATTGGCTGTATGGGCACACACCCATTCTATTCTGATTGGCTTTGACTTACTAATGACGTCACGTATATTAATATGACGTTACGGGAAGGCATTTCAGTCTAATTATAATACATTTTAATTTAACACAGAGCTATGTATTCAGATATGTTTTTTTTAAAGCATTTTTATGATAAAATAAAAAAGGAAGATTTTAATTTGAGTCATATGATTAAAAAGAATCAGAAATTCATTACAGATCCTCTATTTATTACATCTTTCTGCTTAACTTTTTATCATATTTAATTTCCCTTACATAACCCCTTATAACGCTACGAATGCCTGTGGTGTGAGTTCACCTCGTCAAAGATTTCAGGACAAGCTCCGAATCGGATGGAATAAACGGACGTTCAAGAAAAAATGGATTTAAAATCGACAAGACATTGATATTGACAGAAGCTATAAAGGGGATAGGAAAGTCTTAAGATTTAGACAATAACAACAAATAATCTTATAATAAGTTGATAAGTATGTGTTGTAACACAAAATGTTTATAAATTTACAAAAGATTATTGGGTGCTTGACTCAAATATATTCCTATAGTTTGTTTTCGTCTATAAGATAACAATGTATTATATGATGTATCTACACGTACATAGTGTATGTACATATATTAATGACCTACGGTCAGTTTTCATGTATTAGCTAGAGGGGCTAATTTATCGTAATTAATACCTGACACAGGAATGTTACCTCGTGTTCCAGGCTCATACCTATCGGTGGTATTATTCAATTTTGCTATGTTTTGTTTATTTATGAGGAGTCAAGCAGCTAGATAATAAATCGTAGGTTTGGACATAGGTCAACTGAATCAGTATATAAGTTCAGTGTTAACATTAGTTAATCACTTGTGGATTTCCGGAGTCGATGATGGGTGTACTGGCCTTCCTGGTGTTCCGAAGTCAGTATTGGACTTCTGGATCTCCGAGGTCCTGAAGCAGAGTCTATTATGATGGAGTTTCAAAATACAAGACACAACATAATTATATCCTTCGGTCTAATTGGTATGCACACACACAGCTACTTTTGAAAGCTTTGGAATCTGTATTAATAATGTTTCGACTCTGTGAATTAAAAACAACTAAAACTACAACTTCGCCTTTCTATTCTTTGGATACGAGACGACAATTTGAAAATCTAAATAATAACAAATCAATGTTATTATAATAGCATCAAAAGCGTTTTTAATTATGCCAATTCGTAGACATTGATTAAAGGACATCTTTCAGAGGGCATGGAATTTTGCCCACAACCTGACTGAATCCTAATTGTGTGTTATTTGTTGTACCTCAATCGACTCCCTATAATTCATGTTTAAAAATTCAAAAGGCCCCCGTGGCTTGAACGAACACTTACTTTATGACCCTTGTCATGGGTGCATGGGTGCATGACAAGGTTATGATAGTATTCAAAAACGTATATTTAGCACTTATATTGGTAGCAGAGTTTAATGAAGATAATCAGATACATTATTATTATGTATGATGATTTCTTGTTAACGTTTTTGAATAATATCATAACTTTGTCATACACCCGTGACAAGGGTTCATACAGTAGGTCATGGTAACCTTTTGAATTTTCTTAAAAGTTAAATTCTTAGGATTCGATGGGGTTCCACAAATAACACACACTTAGGATTCAATCAGGCTGTGCGCACATTTACACGCCCTCTGCAAGATGTCCTTTTCATTCACCAGAACATATCCAAATAAAATCTTAAACTATATCAGTTTAAGCATAAACAGTCACACGATGTTAACAATGAAACTAACAAAAACAGAAGAAGGTAATAAACGAAAAACACGAAAAATATACAAAGCCAAAACAAATCATCGAGGTGTAAAAGTTAACTAAAGATGATGAGGTTGACGTTAAACAATAATTTCTGATATGTGTCCTTCTATTGTGTGGTATGTTTGTCGTTCCCCGATGCAGTGTGATATAACTACTTACGCCGTTTCAACAGCTAATTATGTTTTGTTGCTAATTGTATTTGCTTTGATCTTCCTCTTCACATAATGTTGATAATAGAACATGTTACACTAAATTAATGTTTTCTTATTGATTTGTTGTATAAGCTTTCATTTGAAATCAATTATAAAGTTATTGAGGAGACAAGTTATGCAGTTTTCAGCTAATATACTACTAACAGATGTTGTTTATTTTGTTGTTTATGTTATGATGTTCTGACTCATATGGAAATATTAAATAACAACTTGTCCATACACTTATTGTACAATGATATATCTAGTCAGATTATATATGTATATAATTACGACAAATTTTACCCAAGTGTCAAGTTTAGAAGTTAAGAAGTTGATTTCTTGATGCCAAAGCATACCAAAGCAATAAGCTCTTGTCCATATAGTTTATAAGAAGATTTTGAAATTTTGTCAAATTTCAACCCTTTATTGTCCCCAAATTGGCGACCCTGAAGACCATGCTTCTTTATGTGAACAAATCTGAACTCCCTTCTCCAAGGGGTGACTTCTATAAAGTTTGGAGTAAATTGGTCCAGTAGTTTTGAATAAGTAGTTAAAAATGTAAATAGTTAACATATTTGCTATAATGTTAAACTTTGACCCCAAAGCGCGTAACTTGTTTTTGACCCCAGGGTCAACTTTGTTTCTCATGACCTAAAGTTAGTACATACCAACACATTTAGCTCAAGGCCCTCTAGTTTATAAGAAGTCGATTTTTGAAATTTTGTCAAATTTTTCCTTTTTTGGTACCAAAGTGGCGCTCCCTTTAAGACTAGCCCCTTCATTTGGACACATCTAAATTCCCTGCACCTAGGGATCACTTCTATCAAGTTTGGATGAAATTGATTCAGCAGGTTTGGACAGGAAGTCAAAATATGAATTGTTAACATAACTGCTACATGCACAGTGTTAAACTTTTTTTGACCCCAGGGTAACGTATAGAGTTGGTTCTTCATACCCAACGTTTCTACATACCAAAGCATTAAGCTCTTGTCCTTCTAGTTTGAAAGAAGATTTTTGAAATTTTATCAAATTTCACCCCTTTATTACCTCCAAAGTGGCGCCCCCTGGAGGCCGTGCTCCATTATGTGAACATATGAACTCCTTTCCCCAAGGGATGACTTCTACCAACTGTGGATGCAATTGGTTCAATAGTTTTGGACAAGTTAAAATTTTAACGTATTTGCTTTAGTGTTGAAATTTGACCCCAAAACGCCTAACCGATTTTTAACCCCAGGGTCATGCCTTGAACAAACTTGGTTCTCTTTGCCCTAAAGTTACTTCATACGAAAACATTAAGCTCTAGGCCTAGGGGGCCGAGCCCCATCATTTGAACAAATCTAAAACCTTTCACCTAGGGATACCTTTTACATTTGAAATTGGTTCAGTGGTTTTGGACAAGAAGTCAAAATATGAATAGTAAACTCATTTGCTAGTGCTAAACTTTGACCCAAAAACGCCAACCTATTTTGTATGGAAAGCAATCGTGGACAAAAATAGGGATTTTCTAAAATTAATAATTCATTTATTAATATTAATAAATGAATTTTAATATTAATCAATGATTTTTTAATATTAATAAATGCATTCTTAATATTAGTAAATGGAAACATTTATAAATATTAAAAATTGATTTATTAATAACAAAAAATCATTTATTAATATTAATAAATGATTTCTTAATATTAATAATTGCCGCCATTTATTAATATAAAAAAATCATTTATTAATATTAATAAACTAGCGCCCTCTACACACGAACGGCATAAATGATACTATAACGCAGCTCTACGGGGTTGCACAAGAGGCAAAGAATGCACTTACTGAAAGTTTTTTGAAATATTATTATTTACAAAACTGCAGATTTTCAGTTAAGTGTCTGTTCCAGCTACACTGGACACCAACATAAATTTGGGCGCAACATGCAAACCACCATGTGTCATCCTACTTTCACTTTTGGTATCGCAATCGAGTGCTCGTAACAAATTATCCACTACGTCGCTATTAGTCAGCAAACGACATAATGCATTTTAATGGCCACCATCTCCCATTTTTTGAAAATTGCTAGGCCCAAGTCCTTAAAGGTTGAGAGACCTAGCCCGGCTCTAGCTCTAGGAATGAAAATTTCCGTGCTCAAACGGGAGCAGCTCTTGTTGGATAAATTCATAAAGTTATTTATAGGTATTTTTTAATTTTAATAAATGAATTATTAATATTAATAAATGGCAGTATTTTTTAATATTAATAATGAATTATTAATATTAATAAATGAATTATAAATATTAAAAAAGGAATTATTGATATTGAAAAAGGAATTATTAATATTTACAAAGGAGTTTTTAATATTAAAAATTCTATGCACTTTATAAATATCAATAAATCAATTTTTGATATTAGAAAATCATTTTCTAATATGAATAAATCATTTTTAATATTATTAATTCATTTTTTAATATTAGAAAATGATTTTCTAATATCAAAAAATGAGTCAAGGAATTATTAATATTTATAAATGATTTTTTAATGTTAATAAATGATTTATTAATATTCAAAAAGAATTATTAATATTAATATATGAATTATTAATATAAGAAAAACCTCTGTTTTGTCCACGATGGCTTGCCATAATTTTGACCCATGACCACGCCCTGAACCAAATAGGTTCTCCATTCCCTGAAATTAGTACATATCAACACATTTAACTCTAAGCCCTCCTGTTTGTTATAAAATGATTTGTTAAATTTTGTCAAATATTACCCTTTTTGGCCCCTTTTATTGGAGAACCCTTGGGGCTGAGCCCGTATATGTGAACAAATCTAAATCCGTTTCGCCGAGGAATAGTTCGTACCAAGTTTGGATGAAAATGAACTAGGTTTGGGAGAAGAAGTCAAAAATGTAAATAGTTATCACATTTGCTAGTGATGAACTTTGACCCCAAAACGCGTAACCTATTTTTGAACCATGACCAAGCCTTGAACAAAATTAGTTCTCAATGCCCTAAAGTTACTTCATACCAAAACATTTAGCTCTAGGCCTTCTAGTGTATTGAAATATTTTTGAAATTTTGTCAAATGTTCCCAATTTTGGCACCAAAGTGGCACCCCTAGGGGTGGGGTGGAGGGGTGGAGCCCCATCATTTGAAAAAATCTGAACCCCCTTCCCATAACGATACCTTCTACAAAGTTTTAATGAAATTGGTTCTGTAGTTTTGGACAAGAAGTCAAAAATGTGAATAGATAACACATTTGCTAGTGCTGAACTTTGACCCCAAAACGAATAACCTATAGTTGATCCATGGCCGGCCACGCCTTGAACACAATTGGTTCTCAATGCCCTACAGTTACTTCATACCAAAACAATAAGCTCTAGACCTTCTAGTTTATTAAAAGATTTTTGAAGTTTTGTCAATTTCCTCCTTTGTGGCCCCTTAATGCCGCTCCCTGGAGGCCGAGCCCATTTATTCGAACAAATCTAAACCCCCTTCACCCATGGATAATTCATACAAATTTTGGATGGAATTGGTCTTTGGGTTTAGGAAAAGAATTCAAAAAATGTAAATAGTTAACACATTTGCTAGTGCTGAACTTTGACCCAAAAAAGCGTAACCCATTTCTGACCCATGGCCACGCCTTGAACTTAATTGGTTCTCTGTGCCTTAAAGTTACTTCACGCCAAAACATTTAGCTCTAGACCTTCTAGTTTATTAGACGGTGTTTAAAGTTTTGTCAAATTTCCCCCTTTTGGCCCCCTAGTGGCGCCCCCTGGAGGCCGAGCCCCCCTTTTGAACAAATCGGAACCCCCTTCACACAGGGATAGTTCCTATCCAGGGGTTTAGGAGAGGAAGTCGAAAATGTTACAAGTTTACGACGGACGGACGACGGACAGGATTTATATGTAAAAAGTTCACCTTGACCTTTGGACCAGATAGACTAAAAAGTCCATTTAGACTTCGTTTTGGTGAACTAGCAACAGCTTAATCAAACAAAGCATGCGCAATAAGTAATATGATCAATATACCAACACACATTAATAAACAAACAATAGACACATCTCACAAAGCAAGAAAAAAAGAATCAACAGAAAACACACATTAACAAACAAAGTTCCGTCAAAAAACTTCAGCACTGAATTAACTTGCAAACTGAATGTATCACCAATACATGTAATATAGAAAAAGTGTAGAAAAACTCTCTGTGCCAGATACACTTGTCTATGATCCCAGGTTTACCTACGAATAATCATTATCAATTGACAGTTAAGAATAAATGGATTCTCGTAAACAATAGGAAAATATATGAAAGACGGTCGGCCAAGTAGAAGAGGCGCGAACAATGACCATAATTTGTTTTTAGTATTAGTATTAGAAATTCTATTGAAAGATTGAAGTGAAAGCAGGTGTCCACAAAGAGTGGGTGTTTTCTGCTTTATAGGTGTCTCCTGCAATGTTGTATCCGAGTCAATTCGGTATATTTATTGTAACCATCTAAAAACCAAGAAGAAATAGGATCAACAGACTTAAGGGTATTAACAAACAAACAATATCTTCATCAAAAAGTCACCACAAAAATGAACAAGCAAAGAGAGACAGACATTTTAAAATGAATTCTAACCATCTTAATGGGTGAGAAGACCTGCTCTTGACCCGAAGCCAAGATCCAAATCAACCATCATCAACGGACTCCAAGATTTTTTTTTGAATAGACAGGACCTCAATAAACCAAATCTCTATAGCTAAAAGGGGGAGGGGGGGGGGGGGGTTAGTTATAAATAAAGATTTTAATAAAGGATAAAGCCATACCTAAACAATACTATTAGATAGTCTTGCTATATATAAATTTAAAAGCGAAAAAATACTGTCAATAGATATAATACGATAATATATAGAAACAACCTTCTGAGTGACAGAAGCTCATCAAGACTTCTTTTGAAGCCGCGCAACAACCGTCACCACACACGTCCTCTAGACACCACTATATTTAATAAAAATAAATTGACTAACAATTTTAAACCAATTTTAATTGACCCACAATATTAATAAAAACCACAAATGTATGTACACATTCACGGACATTACCGTAACTATCATCTTTGAAAAACCATTCATATCAAATTATTTTTTGAATAGCACAATATAATCAATATAATTTAAAACAGTTGCATTTCACCCAAATACAGAATATGACAACAATTACATGAATTATATGTACATATAACAAAAACTGTTTTGCAATTTTCAGTTAAACCCACAATATAGATTAATAAACCATTAGATAACATATAGAATGCATGTAATCTTAAACCTCTTACAAAAGAGAAACGATGCATATTATTTGAAAACAAATGTAAAATGAAACTACTGTGTAAATCATTATCAATGGATGGACAAATAATAGCCAAAACATTTATGCAATTAAAATTTAACCCACAAACAATAAATAACTTGAGCATGCGAAAAAATATATAATGCAATGATACAGTTTTAACCACTAACAGTAGAGCAAAAATCAGAAAAAACCCGTAAAATGAAACTACGGTGCAAACTACTATTAATATATAAACATATTACTAGTATAACAAAAACATTTATGCAATGGCATTGTTACCCACAAACAATTGATAAGTACATCAAACGAAAGAATAAGTATGCACTTAGAGTTTAAACCACAGAGTATGTGAAGAAAAAACGAAAAATGAAACTACCAATAGAAATGATACGACGATATATATAGAAACAACCTTCTGCATGAGAGAAGCTCATCACGACTTCCGACGAAGAGCGCAACAAACGTCAATCAGAAACCTCTTAATTAAACAAGAGGCCTATGGGGCCTTAACAGTCACCTGAGTAATCAAAGTCAAACATTGTTACGAGTTATGGTCTAAATAAAGATAATAAACATGGGGCAAAAAAATAACCCTGCAAGTCAGGAGAGTTGTTGACCTGACTTAAGTATGCAGAACTCAAATAAGATGTGCATGTAAATAAGCCGATCAATAGTTCTTAACAAGAAGTCAAAATATCTCAGCCTATCGGAAGCCAGGACAGCCATATTAGATGGGGTTCAGAAACGTCGGACACAAATTTGAAAGGGGACCATGCAAAGAACATCTACATCAAGTTTCTTGAAAAAACGACGAACTGTTCTTAACAAGAAGTCGAAATATCTCAGCCAATCAGAAGCTAGGGCAGCCTTATTGGACGGGGCCTGGCAACGTTTGACACACATCAAAATGTTTAGTTCACATATAACTTACATGATATAGGAGCCCATGTGAACCAAAACGCGCCTTAGTCTTTCGTTTATACACATTTTCTTATTAGAGTTATCAGAGCTACACGGTTAATGGGAAGAGTTTTCACAATTAACCTTATTTTACCTCTTTTTGCCCCTTATTTGGCCCCTATGACGGCCATGCCCTTTTAATTCGCAAACTGGAAACAGCTTTCCACTGGGGTACTCCCTGCCAAATGTGGTTTTAATTGGACCAGCAGTTCCTAAGAATAGGTCAAAAATATGAAAAGTTTACGCACGACGGACGACGCACGACGAAGAACGAAGACGGAAAGCAATAGGTCACCGTGAGCATTTGGCTCAAGTGGCTTATAAAAATATATTGATTACAATTTTCAAAACAGTTTTATTTGACCCGCTATATTAATGAAACCACAGTTGTATGCACACACAAGGAAAATTTACGTAACCACGTTTTGTTTTTAAAACAAAACAAGCGTAATTATAAATAGCACACTAAAATCAATATCATTTAAAGCTGTTGTTTGTGGCCAACATATATTATGTGACAGGAATTACATGAATTTTATCGACATTTTACAAAAAAATGTGTGCAATGCCAATTAAACCCACAAAACATAGATAAATAAATCATTAGAAACAAATATATCGTGCAATAAGTAAACAAAAAGGAACATATTATAACATGAACATAAATGCAATTTAAGTTTAACCCACAAACAATTGATAAATATGTCAACGAAAAAGCACTTACAATTTACACAACTAACAGTAAAAATGCAAATTTTATAAAGAAAAAAACGTAAAATAAAAACTACAGGTTAAACCACTAGATAAACAAATTAGTACATACATTTTGCAATTAAAATTTAACCTCCAAACAATATATAAATATTCATAAGAAAAAATATATAATGCAACTACAGTTATTACATGTTCCACTAATAGTATATAAACAATGCAAAATATAAGAAGAATAGAAACTTAAAACGGGACTACAATTTAAACCACTATCAATAAATAAACAAATTATAACAAAAACATTATGCAACAACAGTTTAAAAGTTAAAATAGACAAATGAATTATAACAAAAACTCAATGCAATGCATTTTGAAACACTTATAGAAAAGAAACAACTAAAATTATGCGAAAAAAGAACTACAGTGTAAACCAATAACAGCAGAGTAAATCAATAACTACAGTGTAAAAAATAACTAAATTGTAAACCAATGACAGCAGGGTAAACCAATAACTACAGTGTAAACCAATAACTACAATGTAAACCAATAACTACAGTGTAAACCAATAACAGCAGAATTAACCAATAACTACAGTGTAAACCAATAACTACAGTGTAATCCAATAACAGCAGAGTTAACCAATTACTGCAGTGTATACCAATAAATAAAGTGTAAACCAATAACAGCAGAGAATTTTTTTGAGCTGCATTGAAATGAATTTTCCCGAAAAAAATTAAAGAAATATTTCACTGAAAGATGGGTATAATCCGTATCCAAATACAACGACTTTCCATTTAACAAATTTTTCGTTTTGATAATGGACATATCATCTCGATAGTTTTACTTTATTGTCATTTCAGTTTATTATTCCAAGCAGACCACTCCTGCGTCTTCACTATGCTCACAAGTAACCGAACCCCATACATTAAGGTGATCACAGTTTGCAATGTGAGTCTCGTGACCTTGACAGAGCACATGAACCAACCAGATTGTACCGATCCCTTTTTCAACATCACCAGAACTAGTTCCACTGAAAAGGAATGAACACATTGTCATACCTCCTTGTAAAATATATAGGTGGAATAATGTACCCGTTGAAAGAAGGGTCTTGACTCAACCGGAAATCTCAATTAAGCATGCCACAATTTGCAATCTTAAGATCTATAAGTAAACCACATTTGATCACACTATGACAAAAGTTATGTTTCTGATTTCGATCAACAATTTTATGGTTTTTTTTGTCTGTATATAACCCTAGTCCATTGAATTAGGTCTTTTGAAGGTCTCTTTGAACTTAAGCTTTATCAACTTTGCTTACACACTGATAATTCTTTCCATGGTAACATGGTAAAACATCGAAAATGAAGATTATCACAGAGCAAAGAAGCAATAATTGACCACTTTATTTATGTGCAGACAAAGTTTCGTTAAGTTTTTTGAAAAGTTTTTGAAATGTACCCAGGAAACGAAAAATTTAGAAAGTTCGACCGTTCGTTTCAATGGTACATGAAACAGAAAAAAGTTCAATGATACACGAAACAGAAAAAAAAAATTGAAAATGAAAGCTCCTGCATAACAACTGTCACTACTCTCCACTAGGTTGATTTGTATATAAAGTTGTGTGACATTTTCTTAGACAATTTTAGAGTTATGCTCCGGCAACGTTTAATTTGGCTGTTTTACTTTTTCATTCAACCAATCAGAGTACTTGATATAACTACCAATCTGTGTCTGATTAGATATAAAGAACGCTATTAGCATTGTCGGGGTTATTCCTGTGGCTGTCTTGTAGTTGTACATTATGTACAGACCTTTGACTGCAGTGATGATATTTTACGGGCTCTTTTACTTTGAAACGGTTGGGACTTTGTCGACAGTTTGGTGTTCGAATTGATAGAGCTTCAGAGAGTCACAGGTGTTTCAGACTCTGTGACTGAGTACCTATTGATAAGAAGAAAAAAAAAGCACACATGTCGTAGTCACTCAAGGTAGGTTTTTAAACCAAGTATTGCATGTTTAAAAGCGTTGTTCTTTCAGTGGTTTTGATAATTGAAGACAATGTTTTTAAGTTGGACACAAGTGACCACGCTAAGAGTGCCTACGCTTCAGACAAGGTGCCGAGCATGTTAAAACTACATCATGTATAGTTGATTCAAATAGAGTTTTATAGTTGTTAAGGTTCAAGTAATATATATTATCATCATTATACAGTATAGAAACAAAGGTTTTGAGACTAGTGTAGGAACCTGGTTTTTGGAACTAGTATAGAAACATATCATTTGAAATAGGTGTTTGTAAACTTTGTGTATATATATGTTTTTGAAGAATCTGAAGGCATTGGGTAAGTGTGACGGTTTGGGCCCAGCAAAACCGGTTTAAACACACCAGTTCAGTAAGCTGGACTGGCGGTTCTAAGTCCGTGCCTATGTTCTTCGTGTAAAGACTCGGTATGTTGTTTTGTCAATAATGTTATATTTGTGGTCCATGCTTGTCGTAAAGATAGTCAATTGTATCTGTATTGTATATTGTACGAAACCTCGAATCCTGATATTTCAGTATGTACCAAGATGGTCTTATAGGACCATAGCCTGTGTGCACGTTACACTAATATAAAGAAGATTTCTTTTAAAATATCTTTTTTGCTTATTTGACCGCCTTGGAAATCAAAATTGCAAGATAATGCCAACGGACCAACATTGTTTACATGAGGTAGAAACTTGACCCATATTCAGATTTATTACAATACAGTGGTTGAAAAAAATTAAATTAACTTACTTTTCAAAATTTAACATTTTACAGACTACAGCTGCATCATTGTTATCCCAGCCACTGGAGCAGATAGTGCCCCAGACATTGTTGTACAAGACTTCTACGCGACCTTGATGAGTTCCATTTGTACTTGGGCCGACAATTCTGACTTCAATAATTGTGTTTGGTGCCTCAGCTGTAAATAATTGGGTTATATTAAGAATGTCTTAGCATACAATGTATATTTTCACCTTTTAATTTTCAATTCCTTAATAAATTAAAATCAAAACTTAATTTGTAATACCTTAATAAAATCAATTCACAGATAAGCAACATGTACGATAAAAATATATTTTCTAGTGTTGACAATTGACCCAAAAAGTGTAATCTATTTTTAACCCCATGACACGGCCTTGCAACTTCGTTCTCCTTAACCAAAGGTAAATTTTCTGCCTTTTTTGGTACAAGAACAATTTCATTCTTCATTTTTATATTTTTTCGCAAATTCTAGACCATAAAGTCGCATCTTGTAGGCTTAAATACACCAAGAGAACATATTTGATTTGCATTGATACCACCTACTAAATTCTGTTAATTTGGTGGGTTTGTTTTTAATTAAAAGTTGAAAATCTTAAATTTGAAAAGTAAAAAATGTTGCTAATGTTTAAACTAAAAACGTGTTATGTAATTGTTTTACCGCAGGGTGAGGCCTTGGGCACTTTTTTTCTCCATGATCTAACTTTACTACGTACACACATACATTGTCTAACAATTTTGTCTTTATAAAAGTTAATTTTGCTTGATTATGTCATTGCGTATTTAGTTTAATGCATGTCAGTTGGTAAATAGGAACATTATTATCCATTGTATTTTTAATTTGTAATTATCAATTATATAGTTGTTTGTTGTTTGTTTATTTTATTAGAAATTTACGTCACTTCCGCAATATTTTAGTGAGAACAACTACAAATGTGAACGAGATAGTTTAACGACGAGAAAAGAACAAGAAGGAGAAGAATATTTGCAACGGTGTAACCTGGAAACATACCCCGTTGGAAAAACTACCCGTGGTCATTATTATACAATTATAGACTTTCGGTGAGGTGAAATTGGTGTTTTATGGACCCGATAAATGCGATATTGACTGAAGCGAAACATCATATTCACCTCACCATAAGTCTAAAACAGTTTGTTTTATATTACTATTCATTTTCACTCATAAAAGGAACGAAGTATATTTGTTCTATTGTAAAAATACAAATCATTCGGTAAAAAAAAGACGCAAATAGATGAATGTCGTCATGAATATATTGACTCGGCACATGACGTTATTTTGTCCATTCAGGATCAAGCCTCACTGACAGTTATATACCTGTAACAATCTACGTTAAAATTCTGCATAATTTCTACCCAGGGTCATTATTATACAGTTAAACAGGTTATGATTTTAACGGTTTAATGATGACCACGGGTAGAATTTCTACCGAATTTAACGTGGAATAGTTAACCCAGGTAGCTTTTCTTCTTGGGACAATATATTAAATCCCTTTACACGGGGAAATTAACCATGAGTCTCCCACGAAGGGCGTACCGATCTTTTTCTGGCATTTACCCTTCAACCAGTCTGACTTGTGTTAACGCATCAAGAACAAAAGCTCCAGTCAGCACAACTTACAAAGTTATTGAGGTTCTACAAGTATAGCTTAAGCATTCTCACACCCTTAACTGGATCATGATTGGATAAATCCACGGACAATAACTCTTCCCCGCCACCAGGGGGCGACAACTTTCGCTTCAGATAGAGTCACCACAAGGGGGCACCCGAGACTTCCAATTCCGCGATATCCGTTTCCGTTGCCCTTCGCGGATCTAATTATTAGTTTATTTATTTTAAATCATAACCAATTTTCTTTAAAGAAATGGTCAAGGATTTCCGGAGTGGTCAGTGGTCAAAATGTCTATAGTGACAAGTTGTCAAGATGCCTTAAGTGGTCAAGATCCCCGGAGTGGTCAGTGGTCAAGATGTTCAAAGTGGTTAATGGTCAATGTATTAGGAGTGGTCAGTGATCAAGATGTTCGGAGTGACCAGTGATCAAGATGTCCGAAATGGTCAGTGGTCATGATGTCCGGAGTGACCAGCAGTCAATGGTGTTCAGTGGTCAAGGGTTGTCAAGATGTGTAGAATGACCATTGGTCACTGGTGGTCAGTGGTCAGGACTGTTCTGTACAAGACGTAAAAATTAGTTATAATTAAAAATAAATAAACTTATAATAAGATCTGCGAAGGAAAACGGAAACGGAAATCTTAACATATTATTTTATACATGTACTTTCAATGCAGGTTTTATATGTTTCCTTTCCAATGCGGTTGATACAGGATCGCCCTCCTGGCACGTGGGTTTTGTCCTTCCCATAAAGAGTGTCCACTCGCGCTAGTATACTTGCCACCGTATTAACTTGCATTTTAATGTTGTGAACATATAATTAAACTTTAAACATCATGTTTTAAGTTCATACCTTTCCATAATATTAATATAATTCATATATTTGTGTTATTTAGCAAAGGTTTATTGGGCTTAAATTTAAAGATTGACGCTCTATTGACATTTAACATACACGAGACTTAGCACTGTCACTCCATTCAGATACTTTAAGCATGTATATAATTTAACAATTAAATGGTTTAGATTTCAATAAAGATTAGTTATTGTTCACTAGATAGACACGCAGCAGAGATTTGATTTTGGATCAACCCTTGATCTTACATAGATATAAAAATGCAATGTTTGTCTGCTTTACAGCTGTTATTTTTTATATACTGTTTGAGCAAACTACTTAGAAACACATTATATGATGGGATCTGTTTAAGCATATATTTTAAAAATAAAAGGATGAATCACACCAAGAGAACACAAATAGTAGACTTCAAGACTTCACATGAATGACCAACGTCAGAATCTCAGAAAAAATAAATCGGATGAAAATACACGATAAAACAAACTTGAGGCTTGTTAAAAACATCACACACATCATAGACATAGTATTAAAATAGACAATAAATTGATCTTGTCATAAATAATAAATCCTCAACCATGAACAATTCAAATGATACATTATTTGAAAGTCTCTGTTGCTGATTGTATTACGAATAATACAGCAATATCAATGCTACGTTTTCGTGATAACATTGACAAAATGCACCTTTGTCCTGTTCAATCTTAAAAAAAACTTCAACCTCTTGAATAGGCGACGCAATCGTTTCATGCTTTTTGTAGTTGCATATTTTGTTTTTAAATGACGTTGCATGTTTTCAAATTCATTTCGCATTTGTTACACCGATTGTATATATTCGACATGATATCAAAACAACATTTGAACAAGAGTTAAAACTGAAATTACATTCACAAATGATAAAAAAAATCATTTTTAATATATCTTTATGAATATCTTACATACCCGAGCATATAACACCAGCTGCTCTTCCAGGGGGACACATCTGCATATCGCCTTCACCAAAATAAGAACCATGGACAGGAATCACAGAATTTCTGTAATGATATGATTAAACGAAATATGTCTAAATTTCATCCTTCTTAAGTTAGGCAATCTTAATATGATCCACGAAATATAAGTTTTATTATGCACATGAAATGCCTAGACATAACACGTAAATGTTGACATCTTCTTGTCATATATCTGTCCATATTTTACGAAAATGAAATGTGACAGATTCTTATGGTAACATAAGTTTTTTTTCCTACAGAAAGGGTTATTATATACCGAAATGACACGGAAACATCGCGGCGGGTAACATTTGTGCAGCAGAAAACGATTTTTATATCGCGATCACCTGGTTTCGCTTCTGTTTTTTTGTGTGTAAAATAAAAGAACGCGATGTTTCCGTTTTTACTTATTAATTGTATTTTGGTTCCATTTTCTGTGGCCCACGTTTTCCATTTATTTACGCATGTCCATGGACTTAATGCTTTTGATTATCGTCTAGGTTTTCGTCCATCTGATTAAAACCAGATCTACTTTGCTCCCATTATTTGGATATCGCATCGCAGGGTAAATCCGAGGAACACAAAATGTTAATGTCGTTGCCGTGAACTAAACTTTTTGAATAATTATGAATATTTATGAGATATTCGGACCATTCAAAACCCGCCTTCTATGCGCTCGTTGAGATTGAGCGTCAGAATGGCTACCTTGCTTACCGACGAAGCGATGATCAAAGCATTGTGCAATTCTTTTTGAATGAACGAAAATCCACACTGTACATAAATGTTACCTCTACAGTACACTCTGTGGGAGGTGTTTTGACCATTTGTCTCCGTTTTTAAGCCAGTTTAACCATACAAACAAGATTCCTAGTTTTGAAGCGCAGCCATAGTGTAAAGTGGTTGTCAAGTAATAGCAGAACACATCCGAAACATCGTACAATGTACACGTGTACACGTCATAATGATAATAACGTTAGATATATATTGGCGCCAAAATTCTCAAAACACACCGGCGATTCTGTAGGCGCTTCGCTGATTGGCTGCTTTGAAAGGTCACGTCAACGACCTTAACCATTGTTGCTCCTCAGATCTACGTTTGAATGAGAGTAACGGATTGCAAAGTAGATCTGGTTTTAGTCAGATTGGGTTTTCGTGTTTAATACACGTACTTTCTTTCACGGTGTGCTTTACGAGCATTAATTATGTTTTCAAGCATAACAATAGAACGTTGACGTTTTATTCCAAAGCATTCCCGTGTTATTTATGTTATGTATAACATACAATTTAGAATTTTAAAGTTTCCCAGAATTAATTGTTGTTGTTGTTGTTGTTGTTGTTGTTGTTGTTGTCATGTTCGCACAGAAGAGTTGTGCCCCCTGGCAAATTTCTCTGTAATCGTCTATAAATAGCAACAGGGTTTTTCCATTTTTGGTATCGTTTCTTGGCAACATCTGTATAGCGTCTGACGTTACACAGCTGCATCGCTGGGCAATTTACTCTTCAATTTTGTTAATTTATGTAGCTCTAGTCCCCCAAAGAGTAAGTTTATTTTTATGCAATACAGTGTATTTGATCATTTTCGAAGTATTTAAAGTACAGAACAATGATTGTAATCGCGCATTTTTGTGTTTTAGATGAAAATGTGTATCGACATGCTTCGACTGAACAGTTAAAGAAACTCGGTGAAATCCATATCCCAAGATGGTTTCTGCCTGTGTCATACTCAGAATGTATCAGTAGGAGTTTGCATATTTTCTCAGATGCGTCCGAACAGGCTATAGCTGCATGTGCCTATATCAGAGGTGTCCAAGAGGATACAGATATCTTCACTGG
>JAUMGZ010117214.1:0-17412 GCA_032359645.1 Pododesmus macrochisma
TGAACACCCCCCCCCCCCCCCCCCCCCCGATGTGCCTCTTGTTAATGCACATACTTCATATTATAAGCACATGGACGCAGATGATAAAATGAAGACAGGTAGATTTAGGGATATTACTCACATGAACCTTAAGCAGTGTTCAATATAATTCATAATAAGTCGCAACTAATTTATTTGTGGCCTGGTATCTTTGACGCTTGTGTCAAGCTATTTTTCTTGTTTGTTGGTTATATGGTGAATGCATACTGCGCTGGGGAGCTTGTCTTTTTGTGAGGGTAATGCTCATCAATGAGCAAATTAGAAGAGTGATTGTGGTATTTCAATACTTGAAAGTTTACAGTTAATTTCACATGTATTGGGTAATAGTAGTATTTATGGTAGATTTGATGTAACATTAGCACAAGTTTGGTAAGAATTTCCTTCGTTTGTTATTCAAGGGACACTGATGCCCAAGTGGTTTTTCCACGCAAGTTGTAGACGGAGGGATTCTGCCCTTGAATGTTGCTGGTGCTGGTTATATGATGACTATAATATTCATTGTGGTATTTGTTGTGAACGAGAGTTGATATTCTTTACTGATTTATATTAAAACTGTCTTAATTTTGTAATTTAAATTTCAACATTTATTCGGAATCAAGTTTACTTTCAATTAATGACTGATTGAGTTGGGTCACTTTTTACCCTGATCTTTTTTTTTATATTTATTCACAGAAAGATGCATAAATAGTTCACAGTTTACCTAGATCATAGATAGAATGTGATTGTGATCCATCAAATATAAAGTTAGAGACCTGGCCAGCATGGGTAACCTTTGGGGTCCAATCCCTACTAGCCACTTGCTGAAGAAGTAATGAACGATGATGTTATGTACAATTGGATTGATTTTGAAAACCAGATCATGTTGAACTAGAGTGATGTGTGAATTTAATTTTTATTAAAGTGACATTGTACAACAGATTTTAGATTTTATGAAACAGATTTTATTGCATTATGATTATATGTGTGGAGGATGAATAAACTGTTATACAATATATTGTTAATTTAAGTTGTATTTTGAGTTTTGGGAATAGAGCTTACATTTTTTTTATTATATTTTAGACATATGGACAAGATTCTCACTGTAAATGGTAGTTTTCAACTGCAGAGTTTTAACACCCAATACTTAACATGAACTGAATGCGATAAGATATTAGACACTGAGTAGATGTCATTCTTTCAACATCCATGTGTGTTGGATAAGGGTAGGCAGTTTGCAATATGATTGTTGTCAAAATATTAAATGGGGGAGCTTTCAGATTTGGTTACCCTCCCTCCCATCCCATTGGACTACCAAAATGTGAAATAGGACATGTTAATGAGAGATAGATAATATTGATTGATTTCTGAGATAATGATGTGATTGTGTTTTTGTCTGAATTCTGCATGGATTACTAGTCTTGAGGATTGTTGGGATGTCACTTTGTTCCTTACATTCTAGTGCTTAATGATTTGATTTGGCTATTATTTGTTTTTCTGTCTATGTATCTCGTTCTCTTGATTCCACTCATTTGTCTTTTGTAGTGTTTTGTACTATTTTGGTACGTTCGACTTCTCTGTGTTTGGTGTCATCTTGCATTAGGTTCAATGCAGAGTTGTAATACCCAATACTTAACATGAACTGAATACTAGAAGATATTAGACCCCGAGGAGATGGGTAATATGCAAGCATTAAAGTGACATAAATACTAAGGTATAGTAATTTTTGCTTGGTTTTTATTTATTTTCAAACGGTTATTTTTATTCAGCATGAAAAATTATTTACTTTTCATTAATAAAACCTGAAGGTTATGTATCTTCACAAAGTTACCAAATTTCAAAAATAACAAATTTATAATTCACCCCATGACTGACAGGCATATTGCTTTAAACTTACATACTAAAACAAGGCAAACATCCTTAAGTCGTTTCACGTTGGTATAGCTCGGGACAGATATTTAGACAGTGTTGTTATTGTTTTTTGTTTATGTTATCGAGCAGAATTCATTCAGTGATATATGTGTATCAGGATACCATTTTACCTGTGCTTAGGAATTGTGAAGTTTGTTAGGGCTATATATAATAGACAATTGCTTGATTTGCACGGATATTGACTGGTATCGATGCTATTTTTAAACTATATCGCTGTTCACCCTAGTTTTGTCTGCATACTAATGAGGGAAAATGATCGACCAGGAGGCTGGTCTTTGTGAATTTTTCAATATTCTGCTGGCTTGAATTCTGGCATCTCACTTATCAATAATATTCTTTTTGGACAGATCATCTTATTGTAGCGCTATAATAAATATTTTGTTTTATTGAAGTAATTATTTTCATTGCAATAATTAATCCGGAGTGTTTATTTCACTTAAACTTCTAAGACTTTCAGTCACATAAGAATAATTTTTTTTTAATTTTGTCCAATTATTCCTTTTTGATCCCCTTATAAGTGGCTTCCTCTGTGGCTACAAAAAGTTGAAAATGTCCAAGCCAATCAGAAGCCATGGTGTCCATATTGGTTGGAATTTGGCAACTTCGGACACTAATCTGAAAGGGGACTATGCAAGGAACATGTACATCAAGTTTACTAAAAATCAGACCAACAGTTCTTGACAAGAGTCCAAAATGTCTCACCAATCAAAAGCCATGAGAGCCATATTGGATGGAATTCTGCGAAATCAAGGAAAGCTCTGAGAGAGAATCATCCAAGGAACACTCACAGCAAGTTTGGTGAAAAAATTGCCTTAGTAGTGACTAAAAACTTACCACAAGAATAAACCAGCAAAATGAGACGGGCATTTAAACAATGACATCAAACCAACTAAGTGGGTGAGAGGACTTCGCTCTTGACCCAAAGCCAAGCTTCATATCAATGGACACAGAGAAAAATTAATATAATGTAGAAAAGAACCCGATAAATAAATCTACAGTCCAAAGGAGGGGTGTAAGAATTCCAAAGTTTTGATGCCAAAATTGAAACTTGAAACCCGTGAGCAAGATAAAGTTACTAGTAAACCACACAATTAAAGGTATATATATATTTCTTTTATTGCACTTTGAAATCTCCTATACATGTACTTGTTGATAAAAGGCATGCTGTGTATCACAAAGCTTCCATAGGATATTATACATAAAATATATATTAACAAAAATTGATTTACATGTGATTATCTCCCCTAGGCTTGTGCAGTCAATACTAACTACTGTATCCTAGCATATACAAAGTGTGTAAACAATTACAAACATGATGATCTGAAAACTGCATAGACAAATAACATAGAATACAACCGGAAAACTACTCTTGATGTTAAACTAGCATAGAATAGGAAGACTTTAAACTTCAATGAGTCATACCTACCAAGTCTCCCTCAAATAGTGACTCCGTATTTTTAAACTAAAATTATGGCCATCGTTTCCCTGATGAAACTTCTTATTTTACATCTCAATTCTTATTAAAACATTAAATTTCCCCGAAGGAATCAACAAATCTCCCCATTTTGGGATTTTCAAGGTTGGCAGGTGTGACGAGTCTTAAATAGTGTATATAGAGGATCTGTATTAAATGAGTTTCAATTTCATATGGGACTTATGAATATGAGTCATGATTTTTTTAATTTTAGCGAGCCTTGGCAAGCTAAAATAAAAATTCATGACGAGTTTCATAAATCTCATATGCAATGGTAACGAATTTCAGATTTTTTTTATCATATGACTCAATTTAAAAGCATTCTTTTTGATTTTATCATAAAAATGCTTAAAAATGGGTGAAAATTAGCACTGAAATGCCTTACCGTAACTATGAGTTGTGACGTCATATCATTGTTACGTGACGTCATAATCAATTCAAAGCCAATCAGAACAGAATGATGTGTGCGATGCAGCCAATCAAAACAGCTTTAGGTTATATGTAACGTGTTGCATATCATATTTATGGAATGGCTTTATGCAACTGAATAACACTATAATCATATGATAAATAAATGTATAAATACTTTAATGAGAAAAACTTACACTTCACCTTCTTTGTACTAACAAATTCAAACTAGTTTTCTTAATGAAAACAGGTTTTTGTTATAAATCACTTCACATGGAACTTGCAAATAGCACAAGTATTTGACATCACTCAAAAGAAGGCACTCAGAATCAAGCAATATTTTTGTAAACTTTGTTACACTAGTTTTAAAGGACGGTAGTTAAATGGAACTTGAATGTTTTAATTTGGTGGGAGATATACTAGATCATTAAATGTGTAACCAGTGAATTACTTAAGTTCCAGTCAATAAGAGTGAAAGTTAAAACAATGATATTCATTATAAGTGACATATGCTCAATCTCTTGCCTAAACAAAAGCTAATGTGACTTGTGTGACTAGTTTATGACACTATAATGGCTAACTTGACCTAAAACATGAAAAACAAATACTCTCTCTTCTTACAATTTTTAACATCTCGAAAAAATATGAGTATTTATAAAATGTAATATACAATCACATTACTTTCATTCACATTTCAATAGGTAACTTTGAAATAATGGATTATCACAACAAGTTGATAGTGTGTTTCTGATAAGGAAGTTTATAATATAGCTAACAATTCTAGCTCAAAAGCAGTGGACAACATTCCATCACTATAATTCAATAACAAAAGCAACTGAGTCTAATAGTACAAGTCCCAATTTTCTAGAACTTGCTGTTACCAAGGATTAGTGATAATAAGATTTTCAAGATTGCCACTAGGTCAGGCATTCTGTATTTTGCTTGCCAAAATAATTTTATGCTTGCATAGCAATAAGTTTATATGTACAAAATATTTGAAAATCCCATGTTATTCGCTTGCTTTTTCATAAGATATAGATATTCAAGATTTTAAAAATGCCCACCATCTTTCAAACATCTAATAAAAAAAATTTATTTAGGCACTCGTGCAGATAACAAGTTAAATCAATACTTTTAAAAGTAGTTTTTGAGTCTCAACCTTTTTAATGTAGGAGAGAAGAAGAAAACAAATTGTGAAGACAAAATTCAAGGTGGCCCTTTTGTAATAATTTGTTTTAAAGCTTTAAGCATGCACAATTCCAAGAATAACCGAGCATAACAGTTTAAGTACCATGTTTCTGGAACTTGATCAAGATGGAGTAGTGATAACAAGGTTTCAAGATGGCCACCAGGGCAGACATTTTGGATTTTGTATTCTCAAAAAATGTCACATAACTCAATTTGACACAATTTCTGAGCAGCTCTTGTAAGTTTAAAATAGGATCAAAGGAAGATTTTCAACTGTTTTCACTTAGAATGCCTCTAAGAGTATGATTAATGTACCACACACAACCGATAAGTAATAAACCATGAATATCAATTATCACATTATACCTTTTAAAGCTGATCTCCTTAAACAAGTAAACATGCACTTACAAAAACTACTGTTTTGATCTAGAAGATGAAAAATATATTAAAAAATACAGCATCAAATATCTCTAAAATTATAAATTCACTGTAACAATAACATAAACTTTGAAACTACAAAACTATAAAAAAAAACAAAAAAAAACTATAAATTAGCAGCAATTTAAGTAAAGCATAAACACTTCTAAATAACAAAGAATCTTGATTGTATGTTAATTTCTCTATAACAATGTACTAGGCACAGACATTTGCCAACAGAAGTAAGACAGCAGTGTCTAATGTTATTATCGATCTTTAACAGCACATTAAAAAGACATCAACCATCCACTGAAATATGCGGCATTTTAAACTGAAATATAGATTTGTATTTTGAGTCGATATTTGTAATATATATATATTTATTATCTGATAACAACATTAAATACATAGCAAAAGGATAGCATTAACATGTCAACATATATGTAAATATAAATATACCTAACCTCAAATATACCAGTAGTCTTGTAATGATTATATCAAAGACCAATTTTTAAATGTACATACTGCATGTGATCAAGTCACCAAGATGCAAATTCTTGTCTTAAATGTTAACTTTTTGTTTTGCTGACTATTGTCACTACTTTCACAAAACTCAAATATTTTAGTCTAGAGAATGGTTTAGCTGTAATTACAAAAGGGAGTGCAAAGTTAGACTTATTTGTTTTATTTCAATATTTCAATAAATATGAGACAGGAACTGAGTAAGGCAATTTCTTAATAAATGTATTGATATAAGTCATTATCTTTTTAAGGCACTCAATTATCACAATAATTCAGACATCAAACACTCATATTATAGTCATTTCTCACATGTGTAAAAAGTGAGTATTTTTTTTCTGAAATGGCACAACTAAAATCTAACATGCACTTGTAATCAAAGTATTAACAGTAAATAAAACATATGACATTTACCACCCATCTTCATTCTTGTTTAAAAATGTAAAAAATAAAAAATTAATTCAAACTCAGTAAAAATGTTAACAAAGTTTAGTTCTTAAATACTTATGTTTCTATTTGTGATCAAACTGATCACATTCTGATCTACATAGACACACCAAAGACGGCACAATTGAATGACACTATCCACATTTAGTTTAAAGATTTCTTAAAAGTACCATGAAGTTACATTAATGACCACATGTATTTCTTAGAGCCTATTTTAAAATATATAAAATTGAATGTATTGTGGGGTTTAAATTACTAGAAATTTAATGTATTGTGGGGGTGGGGTTTTAGGTACTTTTTTATTATAAGTCTGTTTACATGACTTTAAGCAGATAAATACCACTGACTGGAATTCAATCTGGACCTCGCTACAGATCCTACAGCCAAGCATACGTTAAATGTGACATATAGACCCACAAGACAATGCATGAACACCATATTGCAGCAACATAAGCAACTATATCTACATGAATATTAAATTACATACAAAATAAACAATCAATTACATGTATATGGCTGTTTTTCATTTGATTTTTAAGAAAAATTAATTCAAATTGATAAAATTATTTAGTACAACCCTTTCTTAAATTTCTGAGATATTCTTTGCATAGAAACTAATAATTCTGTCTTCTTTTTTAAATCACAGTTAAATTCCATTATTGTTGTTTCCATCTTTGAAACCAGTTAAATATAATCTAATAATTTTCATAACATCTTTTATACAATTTCCAATATTAATGAATACATCACCAATATAAAATAATGAAGTATAAGAAATGTTTGACATATATATAAAATAAACACATATAAATGAACATTAATACTTATAGTAAACATGTAATGACTATGAAATATATCTGGCTTTATAAAGTGATAAATGAGTTATCTCCCTTACAATATAAAATATGAAAGTATGATACCCCCTAAACATACACGTAGCATCAATACTTAGCATTTATCTAAATGTTTTAGACTTTAAATTTTTCTTTGTTCTTGGCATGTACATATTTATAAAACATCTTCCTTAAGTTCAGTCAACATATAAAACTGGTTTTATATAAAAATACGTCTATTGGTCCTTCTACCGTTTTAATTCACTGCTAAATATCACAAGTTAATTTAACCAAACAACATTCTACGCAACG
This sequence comes from Pododesmus macrochisma, assembly GCA_032359645.1. Taxonomy (NCBI): domain Eukaryota; kingdom Metazoa; phylum Mollusca; class Bivalvia; order Pectinida; family Anomiidae; genus Pododesmus; species Pododesmus macrochisma. The sequence continues at coordinate 7,546 of JAUMGZ010117214.1, forward strand.
TCACAGCACCATCTTGACTGGTCATGTTTTAGTCTTGTTCACCACCGCATATACAGGCTCCTGCAAAAGAAAATAACAATAATGCAGTTATAATGTTAAATAAGAACTCCATGTGCCATAATATATTTATTTTTGTCAATCTTATAATAGGTCTAAAAATAACTTGATTAAAATGCATACATCCTGAGAGACATGGACTGCTATTTCCGAGTCCTCATCCAACAGACCGTGTTGATATGAACTGCCAGTTATAATCTTATTGCTCAAGAACACACCTGACAGTGCCTGAGCTAAACCACAAACTGCTTCTTACAAAATGTACCACTCATTTCAATATTTCACTGTTTTCTCTATGATATCTAGACAATTTAATTGTATTTGTACAGCTAGTAATACAGCTACTGAATTCTGATGCTTTTCATATTTTTTGATATTCCACAGTGATAGTCTTTTTAAAATAACTGCAACCTGATATTTACCTTTTTTACTCTCCAACAAAACAAATATCTTAAGCTTATCACTATTAAAATAATTAAAGTATTTTACTTATCACTAATGAATTAATGTATACAGTAAGACACAAATACATCAATACTTGCACACAACATGTTTGATGTACACAATGGTCTTTTATTTATCTATTACTTTTTACACAAACATGTCTTAACACATTCAATTGACTTGTTGGCTCTACACATTGAATAAGATCAATTTTTACTTCTCAATGACATTAAATCATAGAACTACATTAATGAAATAAGATTTCATAACATGCATTCATTATTTATAACTAGAATATTATTTTACAGCATAATTGATCATAATATTAGAAGCACATTGAAAGCTTTTCTGTTTAATTAATTACAACAGCAATGCGAAGGACACTTTGGAACTAATTGTTGTGTTATCAATAACAGTAGTGACTTTAGAATGCCATTCTATAGAACTTCCTTTAACATAATGGCATATTTCCAGATTTATGCTAAATCTGTGAATATAAAAAGTTAACTTGCATGTCTTAAAGACACAGCAGAAAGATAAGAATGACTTTAAATTACCAGTTATTTAAGGTTTTTACTTGGAATGTAAACAGAGAGATACTTATGCATATTTCAAATTAACAAAAGTATACATGGTTAATTATGCTAGCAGTTCCAATGTGTCTACTTCTCAGCAACATTCCATAGTATTTACTAGATAATATATTTACCATGTTGAATGTTACCGATAAATGAAAGCCTCAAAACAAACTACCACCAGTTGGTCCCTGCAAGCAAGATAACAGCAAACAATAAACTTCTAGCATGCAAAGCCATTCAAGATAGACATAATAGTATATTGTTCAGTGGACCCTCTCATTCCTATACATTTACCTTATTAACACACTGCACTATTGATAAAGTTCAATTGGTACATACAGATATCTTGACCAGTTTATCATTGTTATCTAAGATTTTCAAACTTTGCAAAATGATTTTTTCTAATACCACTTTCAGTGAATGCCTATAGAAAACATTGTTTATCAATAAGGGCAAGGGAAATAACTCTAACACATTTCAATGGAAATAACTAAACATTTTCTTCAATTTTAGTTTGTTTGTATATTATAATTATCAATCCAGAGTTTCAAGGGAACAACTCTTTTATCATGATACATTACATTTTTGCGATGATTATGAAAAAAAGTTGGCTGATTGTGGAATTTATAACTATAAAGCACAATTGCATGTTATATATTTGTCCATCATTAATATTGTTTTAATTTTAAAAATGGCAACTTTATAGGTATATCTTTTTTCAGTACAAAATTGTTGCATGAAATATGTCTAAAAATCAAAGGAAAACTGGGCTTACCGCTAAAGCAACAAATGCAGAAATAATGTGTTTGAACTTAGAACCAGACAGTAAGATGGTATATAAGAAAGACTATTATGACACACACAGAAGAAATACAATATATATAGGCACACTAATAAGGAAATAATTATAAATAATATATACACATATGTAACTGTAAATGTATATGGTTTACAGAGGTAATTAATCTTACTTATTGAAATTATGGTTTATAAAAAGTTAAATTTAAAATAAGAAAATATTTTATCTAAACCAGAAGTTGATCAAGGACAAGTACACCTGTGTATTATAAAACGAGGAGCTGATCTAAGACAAGTACACCTGTGTAATATGAGGCTCTAAACGAGGAGCTGATCAAGGACAAGTACACCTGTGTAATATGAGGCTCTAGAGGAGGAGCTGATCAAGGACAAGTACACCTGTGTATTATAAAACGAGGAGCTGATCAAAGACAAGTACACCTGTGTATTATGAGGCTCTAAAGGAGGAGCTGATCAAGGACATGTACACCTGTGTATTATGAGGCTCTAAACGAGGAGCTGATCAAGGACAAGTACACCTGTGTATTATGAGGCTCTAAACGAGGAGCTAATCAAGGACAAGTACACCTGTGCATTATTAGGCTGTAACAAGCAGTCTTACAGACTGTGAAATTAGAATAATAATTAACACAGTTTACTACATAAGAGGCATGTGGTTTTCTTCCAGCAAGAATGTACATTTATAGTATATTTTTAACAGAATTGTTCTGATTATAATGTAAAAAAAATTAAGACTATGAACAATTTGAAACTTTTTTAATTGAAGTCTCATTTCAAAAATGTTCTCTACTTATGGCCCCTAGTGGTGCACTGGAGAATGGAGCCTTATCATTAGAATAAATCTAATTCCCATAATATCAACCTGTCAGAAACTAACTTAATCTAGTTACGAGTAGCTCCAAAGATATTATTTCTTATTTTTTATTACTGTTGTCAGAAATGTTATAATTAGGATGTAGCTAAATTGAAGAATTTGACAGTTGTAAGTAATGCACAATTTTCTTGATAATATGTCTTCATTGCTGATTGTCTCTTGTTTTGCTTAAATTAACATATATTCACTCTTGTCTGGTACAACCACTTTGTTTCAGTTATCCATCCAATATCATTACACATTCTATCACCTGAATACACAATCTTGACATGACATATATAGGAATGATAAAATACACTCTGATTATATGAATATATTATGTATCTACTAGCTATAGTGTCTACAGTAAAACATGGCATACTGCAAACCAGATATTTGTCTTTAACACTGAGTAATTATAAACCAAGAAGAACATTTCCACCGGCCTATATATTCCTTTCTTTCTGCGCTGTATCAGCTAGATGCTGCTTTTCAAAGTTTATGGTAATAAACATAATAATTTTTGATTGACAACATATTTATATGAACAGTGAATAGCGTTTATAAAAAGATATACATGTATGCTAAAAAGGGTAATGATTTGATGTAAATTAAGTCTTTATTAGTCTGATGGTGTGTACATCAGAAATGTCGTTTTTCTGACAAGAAACACATGTACGAATTTACAATATACCGGTAGATATATATGTCAATACTACACCAAAATATAATCATTGTATTGTATTTCTAAAAATATAACGGATAACTAACTGTAACATTTTATATTTGGTGAAGAAAAGGTGTGCGATTTACAACCCTGTTACATTGAGCTCTTTTTTTTTTATTATATTAGTATGCTTCATACCATAACAAGATGAACAAGAGCCCTGTCAAAAGTGCACAATATGCCTGTCAATATGTTGTAATGGATTGTATCCTTGATTGAAATTTGTTGTTTTAAACAGTATTTCAGGTATTTGTCAATATTGATTGTCTCAAAATAACGATCATGTTCTTGATTACAGAAACTTTTAACCTTTCGTGACATAAAATTTAAAAAACAGATTGACTTGATTGTTAATAAGCATTGTCTAAGAGGGGCCTATAAAAACTTGTAACATTTTGACACCAACAAATATCTGTTTCTTGACAGTGCCAGTTAACTGCCTTGACTTCTCAGTGTACATACTTCTTTCTGATTTTCTGTTTCAAAGTTATCAAAAGATATGAAAGGATCAAGCTGAAAGTAAGCATTAAGATAGCAGCAGAATTAGTATCAATATGTTACAGATTAAATCTACATAAAACAAAACCATGCTAATAAAACAAGAGTTTCTGTGTTAGTAAACCGAAAAACATTCAAGCTAAAATATAAATTCATGTCTGTTTGTTTAAATATGAGACCAAGTGTTTGACTATAAGCGACTTTGAATTCTAAATTCATTGAATGACTAAACATAAAGTTACATACACTGAAAGAACTACAATATCCAGAAAATAAACAGCAAACAATACGTCTGATTGCTTGGTTTCTCTCAGGATCTGATTTACCAAATTGAAGAATATTTGAATGCTGTTTGACACTCAAAATTTAAAAATCCACTGTAAAGAATACCAGTATGACTTCTTTTGAAATAAGTATAACTTTGTTTTCAAGCAAATTGCCTTATGAGTATGTCCATCTTTTTGACAATTTTTATATTACCACATCAAAGTCTAAAAATATTTCTTGAATGTAAGAGAAATTAAGTGAAAAACATAAGAGCAATAAACCATAAGAAAGGTACTGCCAAACTGATAAAATACAATGTATTTTAATCTTTTATGTAAATACTCCCCACCAACAAATCTTTTTTGGCAATTTTTCTCATTTTATATAACAAATTCCCGGCAACTCTATGTGTGCGTAAGAAAAGTATGTTTTGGCTACCCCGCACATCCACACCTCGGATTTCCCCAGGCTACAGCTCAAGTCTCTAGAACTCAGAATTCAAAGTTACTTAGTCATCTGACACTTATAGACATGACATTGTGTTAGTAATTGAAGGATGACAGTCAATGTTCAATCTAATCATAAATTGTATTAGAGAATTTTTAAAACCTGTTTTTTCTCCACAGGACCTGTAAAGTGATTCGACAATGTCAAGGGCATAGCACAGCAGTATACACATATTCATACTGTATAATTTACTTGGTATTGTGCACTTCACTTTTAAGTAGATTTATTTATCCTTTGTTTAAGTAACACTTTTATTTATTTATTGTCCTGTGTCAACATTTCAATTATAAAATTTTAATTCATCTGTGCACATATACAGAAATATTATTAACCTTCTTGTAAATCACTACTGCTAGAAACTTAGTACTTCACAATTGTACCCAAATGAATTTTACACCCTAACTGTTATTGACAAATAATCATCATATGTTGAATGCTGACTAAACAACAAAGTCATTAGTACATGTACGCTATGTTTGGCTCTTAAATAAATTTTAAAGTAGCAGCGCACTTAAGGCCCCTCCTAAGTATTATAGCTGAATTGCTTAATGTAATTTGTAAAACCCATTAAATAGGTCATCTCGGGCTGCAACTTTTGTTCAGGGTTTAGAAAGCCTTTGTCAGCTATAATCAAAAGAAGATATAAACATATTATATGTCAAGGTTAAGCCAATAATTCTTATTACAAACTAATACATACAATTAAAAACGAGGGGCTTTAGATGAAGTGCAGGCAAAAATATACCAAAAAGCAAGGGAAAAGGAGAGTTAGAAGAAGACATGCTGGAATATATTAAGTTAACTAATTACAAAACTGTGTCTTAGAAAAAACAAAGAAAATAGCCAATCAGCAGTTCATACAACAGCCAATCAGCAGTTATACATAAATCAAACCATGTTACAAAGCGTCTGTGATGGACTACAGCTGTTAGTTACTACAGAGCAGCACACCATATACAGGAGTTAGTCTGTTAATATCGTCTACATCCAATCTGTGTGAACACATCATACTCACGCCTTGCTTTTTCTTCTTAGAATTTTTCCTAGAATTACTGTTCTTGAAGTTAAAAGAATCATTTAGACAATTGTCAAAAACAGCAAAGGGGTCATCCTTAGCTTCAGAGAAATTGTTGTTTCCATTATTTATTAGATGACTCGGACTAGACACTGAGGAAGTGAAAAATGGATCGTTCATATTGAAATTTGTTCTAGAATCACACGCAAAGTCTTCAATTGAGGATGAAGGAAACATGTCCGCCTCTGCAAACGGATCAGAGTTAACAAATGGGTCCTCAATCACAAATTTTTGTCCCTCACTACGTGATCTGTTGTGATCCTTTTTAAAGCTTGAATGAGATTCCTGTGCATTGTGTTGAGAATTACTGTTATTACCGATAGAACTGTCATCTTGCACATTTGTGAAATTATTAGAACTGAGGCCATCCACTGACATTTGTCTAGAACTGAAACTGTCCACTGGTGGTTGTCTTGGGGGAAGAGCAGGAGACGAGCTTTGTCCTTTGTTCACATTCTCATTATTATGACAAGATTTTGACATGGGTGGTGTTGACTTTTTTTCATTTTCATAATTGTTCAAAGTACCTCTAGGACGAGGGCGTGGCACAGGGGTGAATGTTGCTTTGCTTGATAAGTCACTGGTGGCATTACGTGGGGGAAGTTTTGGTGGAGTAGAGTCAATATTTCTCGGGGGAAGTGGTGGTTGGGTTGGACTGTTGCTTGGACGAGGTGGTGGAGCAGGTGGACTTATCACTGGTAACCTATCATGATTGGTTTGGGGAGGAGGGAAAGGGGGTGGAGGTTCATTTGGAGAGGGAAGATTGAAGTCTACGTCTTCCTTAAAACTTGCACCTATATCAAATGCAGTGTCAGATATACATTTTGAAGACAAAGCTGGGTTTAGAAGAACATTTGATGGACGTGCATGTGCTTGACTGTTGGCTGGCTGGAGGAAAGATGTGTCAAATGGATCTGAAGATTGGAAGGGGGAGGCGAAGTTCACAGCTGCAGGTAGTGCTGAATTGTCGACCATCCCAAATGGGTCTGGTTCACTTGCCTGTTGAGGGGCGGGCTGTCCACTTTTCTCAGCCATAAGCTCCTTCACACTCTTCTTGGGCTGAGCATTCAAATCTTTGAACAAATCTTTAGGTGTCTTGGTATTAGAACCAGAACCTATTCCACAAAGATCTCCAAAAGCATCGGTTTTCGTCGTTGGTGGAGCTGCTTCTGTTTCAGGGGACGACACAACAACAGGTGCCAGAATGGGTTCATCAAACAGCGTAGGAGCAGTGTTTGTACCATTAGGGAATGCAGCAAATCCAACGGAGGGAGCAGCAGCTGGTGTCGCAAAAGGATCATTTCCAAATGGATTGCTTACTGCTGGTGGTTGTAAGGTAACCCCTGCAGGAGGCCCTGGTCTTTGTGGCACAGGTGGTGCCATCATTCCCTGAAAATGTAAGTATTCAACATAATTTGTAGCAAATGTAAATATTTTTTATTGTCTAAAGGTCTAGTGTAGGTTGATTTGAATCCAAGAGTTAGTTCATACAGAATTGCTTAGGTTTACTGTTTATCTGCATGTTTGCTGCGTACCGTACTTGTTTTGCTTTGTATGACATTCACTTTTTCATAAATATACTTTATAATTGCTTGCTTATATTGCTTACTTTAGTGTTTTGCTTGCTTATATTACTTACTTTAGTGTTTTCCTTATCAATTATTTATTGGTTATTTTTATTATTGTCCGAAAAACATAACATACACAATATAACATTAAAACACATAATAAAAGAAAATTAACTCAAGTTACATCATTCTAAAATGTTTGCATAAAACAAAATTATTGAAGTAATTCTTACTACTTACACAATAACATTACATGAAAAGATGTTGTAGATTAGAAAGAACTTTGTTTCTGGGAATTTCTATAGAAAGAACTTGCCATCTTTGAGTAAAAGTTAAGGGGAAAGCACTCTTATAGACTAAAATCTTTGATGATCATGTAAAGATTATTTGAGTTATGTGCAATTAACAGACCTATTTTAAAACACATTACACAAGTCTACACAACTCATTCAGAAATGTATGGTAAAAGGATGAACTATTAATTAGAACTAGATGTGACTTGAAATGAAGAAATTATCCCACCCAATTACCTGTTGTGCTCCAAACATTGTCTGAGCTCCAAAAGGATTTGCTACATTCGGCATTGGTGTTCCTGGGAATGGAGGATTCTGATTAAATCCAGGTTGCTGGAAACCCATCTGAACAGGTGGGGCTTGACCAAATCCCATAGGATTAGGAGATGGTGGTCTAGGAAACGGAGTGCCAAATGCAGCCCCAGGAGGGGGTCCCTGTGGTTGGGTTCCAAAGAGGTTCAAAATTTCTTCTTTCTTCTTGGCAGCGACAGGTTGGTTACTGAACAGATCCAGTTCTTGTAGGTCAGATTGGGCTGATGATTCTGCTGCTATGGGACCATTTGTAAAATCTGCACCAAAGAGATTGTCACCAGACTTTTCTGTGGAACCTGATGCCCCTCCCCAAGGATCACTTGTTGGTGAAGCTGTACTGTTACTGAGAGCATCAAAATCAACCTCAAACTTGTTCATCTGTTCTATACCCTATGTAAGAAATAAGATATGAGTTAATATTATTTGATGTAGACTATAATATCATCAGGATGTAGACAGGCTGTCCAGTACTTGTTGACATAAAATAAGGGCTACTTTTAGGGACAAACATAAGAAATTTTAGGGTTAATTTAGGGCTAAAATTAGGAATTTTGTAACCAAAATAGGGCAATTGAAGACATTTAAACGGACTTACCTTTGCATATTTAACAAGAAAGAATCTACCTAGTTGAACATATATCATTTTGGGATTGATCAAAATTCAAGATTGCTGCTTGGCAGCCATTTTGGATTTTTGACAGTTAAGTATTATTATCACTATTTCTCAGATATTATTGAAGGGATCTTTCTGGAAATTTGTGGTAACCAAAAGCATTTTCAAATTTTGCAAGACACTTAAAAATTAGGAATTGACATGAAAAATAAGGGCTTTTTAAGGAATTCCCTTTAGATTTTTGATTTTTTTAGGATTTTTAGCAAAACTGAAAAAAAAGTAGGATTTTTTAGGAATTTTAGGAACGCTGGACAGCCTGTGTAGAGCTTTAATAAGACAATATTATTCTTTTAATTAAAACTAGACACAAACAAGAGGTCCATCGGGCCTTAACGTCCATCTGGTTGAAATAGGCCAAAAACTAAATATTTACATTTGAATACTTTTGACCCTTATAAGGTCATGCCTTAAACTAACTTGGTTCTCTGTGTCCTTAATTTTTTACATAACAAAGTATTAAGCACTAGGCCTTCAAGTTTACTAGAAGATTAATGAAATTTTGTCAAATTTTCTCCATTTTGGCCCCGAAAAAGGTGCCCCCTGGGGGCCATAACTATTCATTTGAACAAATCTAAACCCCTTCCCCTAGGGATGCCTTCAACCTAGTCTAGGTAAAATTGGTTCAATCGTTTTGGACTAAAAGTCAAAAATGTGAAAAGTTAACATATTTGACATAGTGTTGAACTTAACATGTAACCCATTTCTGACCAAAGGATCACGCTTGAACAAACTTGGTTCTCCATGCCATAAAGTTACTACATACCAACACATTAGGCTCATGGGCCTTCTAGATTATCAGGAAAAGATTTTTGAAATTTAACACATTTCCCCACTTTTGGCCCCCTAGTGGAGCCCCATTGGGGCCAAGCCCCTTCATTGGAACAAATCTGAATCCTCTTCCCCTAGGTATACTTCCTACCATGTTTGGAAGAAATAGGTCAAGTGGTTTAGGACAAGAAGTTGAAAATGAAACAAGAGGCCCATGGGGCCTTAACGTCCATCTGGATCGGCATTTGAATATTTTTGATCCTAGGGTCTCTCCTTGAACAAAGTTAGTTCTTCATGCCCTAAAGTTACTACAAACCAAAGCATTATGCACTAGGCCTTCTAGTTTATAAAAAGATTTTTGAAATTTTATCAAATTTTCCCCATTTGGGCCCCCAAGTGACCCTCCCTGGGTACCTAACCCCGTCATT
>JAUMGZ010117325.1:5471-17409 GCA_032359645.1 Pododesmus macrochisma
ACTCTGTATTTAGGCGAATCCTTTATCTCAATGTTGTTCCGCTTCCAGACACTGAGGGCTTGTGGGAAAGCAGTTATCACGCATTCAAGCATCGTTTCCCGTCCAGGTTCCTGACCTATCCTTTTGTTTGGAAGATTTATTTCCGGTGCAACTGGAAAAAAGTAGGAGTTCAATTTATATTTGTATATATTAAAATCACATTTGAATAAGAGGGTTGTTTTTATAGATAAAGGAAAACAAAAGTCATCAAAACAAAAAAATCAAAGTGAAAACTCTTATGACGCAGCACTAAATAAGATACAACAGTGAAACAACTCGTGACGTTTATTCAAAGAAACGAAAGCTGTAGTCATTGGGATCCCGAACTTTCATCTTAACCCGAATTTATTAAGTACTCAGCAGGTTTTTCACACGGACATATTGAATTATCATCACTCAACTGTACATTTATTAACAATCTTGTAAATCTATTCAGAACTATTGAAGTGCTTTAACATGTAATCGTTTATTTTCATAGCAACGTTAAAGGTTTGATTCTTGATAATATCATATTTCAAGTTGTTTCGTAAACAGTACAATTTTTTCATATATTTATATTTATTCTCCATTTTTCATTGTATAGCTTGTTGAGTTCCATCTGGAAAGTGAAGACTTTTACAACGTAAAAACACACGGGTAAAACCACCCCCGGTGATGAACATATTTTCAATCAAGAACAAAAAGAAACATCAGAAATAACAAAAACAAAACAAGAAAAAGGACTTCGAAATCTTGACGGAAAGATAACGATATATATTTTGCATAAATATCTCTTGGGAAAGGAGGGTAGTATATTGCAGAAAAGTGTGGCAATATTGGTATAATCACATTTAGTTCGCAGGAAGCCCCCCGAGATAGCAAAACAACGAGGGAAATTAATCACTCGATACTGTAAGTCATCTTTTACCTACTGAAAAGCTTGCCTTCTTTCTTTTCTTCTAGATGAAGAAATAAATTAAGTTGAATTACAGAAATGACAAGTTACTCATTTGGGCGGGAAAGGTGTCGGATTTGATTAAGTCTACTGTGAATGAGACCTATTGAACGAGAAAAGCAATATTGGTTTGGCAGCCAAGTCGATCGTATTTTGTACATAATGTAATTACAAAACGATAAGAATGAAATAAGCGGTCGGATCAGCTCATGGAGCCTAGACCGGAAATAGTTTACCCCTGGCTACATTATCACGTGCTATACGTAAGTATCTACATCTACTGAAGTGTAGAGAAAAGAGCAATTATTTTCGTTTTGTTCTTTATTATTTATTTAATGCAATAATGCTTGCCAAGGTTAAGGTTGTGAGCTCTGAAGTAAAATAATAGAATTTACTGAAATATATTAGTTCCGTTTGGTAGTAGGCCTATACATAATTTGTGATATTTTTCTCTAAAATAGGCAAGATTTAAAGTGAACGAAATGTTAGTTACGTCTGAACTTAAAATAAGGTACGACAACACATCAACTAAATAGAGTCTATATTGAGGATAAATAAACCACATAGAGGGTTAACGTGTCATTGACGACTGACTTAAGCAATTAGCAAATACTAAAGACTCGCAGAATAGTCGGAATTAAAACAAGTAAATCTTAGAAATTGCTAAATTGAGGAAAAACGGTTCAAACATCGGACCTAGACAAAAGACGAAATAACGACAAAAAGCAGGATGACTGAAATCATCAAAACGAAAGACATTGACACACCAACAATACCGATATTAAGCGTGGAAGTCGTGTCAGACACACCTAAACATTTCACCTTCAAACAGATGGTTAGTATGATGTTTTTCGAGGGAAAAGTACATGTGCTATGTTTGTTTTGTTAGTTTTGCGGCGGTTTCCATATGTAGGAAACGTTCACTCATTCGTGTACACCTGGTTTCGCTTCTAGTTTTTCATATAAGTTCGCGATGCTTTTTTTTAGTTTTATAACTGTACTTTCTATTTTTAGCTCGTTCCCTGTTTTCCTTTTTTCTCCCACGTGTGTGGACTTATATCTTTTGAATGTCGTCTTACTACTTGATTATGACCGAATTGAGTGTTGATTTATGGTCATGAGGTCAATTTAATTAATCAAAGTCGGGGCCAATTGCGATTCAAATGTCAGTATACTAGTAATGTTGAACGTCAGTAGGAAGCGTTCCGACAGGAGAGCATATTTAGATAATCCACTTACACTCAACTAGGACCTGTATTTCTCTGTTTACTGCTGGTGGTACGTCATTAAAAGCCATACATTCGTATATACCATCACAGTAGCGTGACACGTTGTAAATGATTAAAATTTCACCATTCATTCCGACTCCTATAATAAAAAGAAGCAAGGAAATGTTGGACATTAAAATCAAAACACAGAAATCAGTATTTTAGGTTATAAGAAAATGTTTAAAATCGTTTGCAACAAAAATATACATAAAATATTATAACTATGAATAGAGCATTGTCAGTTTATAATTATCATTGTTTTGAAGATTCAAGTAATACCATGCAGTCCAAAGAAAACACACATTAAATTTAATGCATGTAATAATAGGTAAACAGTTTTAAAATCCACATGGCACAAGTTCTTGTTATTCTTGATAGATTTACAGTAATTTTTCATAAGTAGACGCATGATATTGAATGTAAAATTTTCAAATTAATATCGGCATACCAGTGCTAAAAGTTGGTCCATAATAGAATGAGGGTAGATCAAAATGTGTTCCATGAATTTTTATTTGTTTTTATATATTCGGTGTTTTCTGTTGTTTATATTGTTTCATAACATACATTTCCACTAAAGTTAAATACAAATTAATGTATAAGTTACATTAAACTTCAGTCATTCCATCCAACTTAGAGAGACGATTTCTCATATGACATAATGAAAGCCGTATGCTATTCTTTCATTTTGCTTCAATGATTTGAATACTTTGGTATTAATCATGTTTTCCAGTCATGAAAGCTAATTTGTATTGGGAAATCTTCTCTACGATATTAAACAAACAACCAAAAATCATTTTTTCATTCTCCAAATATGTCAAAAAGTACCACCAAAACAAATGCTTAACCGTACAAAGTATGTCATTAAACATAGCTTCATGAACAGCATAATGAGTTTGGACAATGCGTGCTCCCAACATTAAACATAGCTTCATGAACAGCATAATGAGTTTGGACAATGCGTGCTCCAAAGTTTCATGGTTTTACTTTCATTATATAATCTTATTAATATATAACATTCAACATTAAAAAGCATTAGTTTAGTTGTGGATGCATATACTTATAAATATATGCATAGTAAGCATCATTACCATGTATGTATATAAAGATACGCATGAAGGTTGTATGATAATTGGGTATATGCACGAGTTATTGGATAGTTATAGTAAATATCAATATACTTACCAAAGAACTTGTCTCCAGTTATCAGTACATAAAACACATTTGTCAATGCACAGGATAATGCATATCAACACAGACAAATTTAAACCACATGTATCCGACTTTAAACTTAAATTTCAACATAATTTTTCATTCTGTATAAATATTTATAGCTAATCATGTGTTTGTGTGTTAGGCGAGGTTCAATTCAATAATTGATTAAGTATTTTTCTAATCAATGACAATTATCTTAATATTTAATCTTGTTCAACAATGTATTTGAATTTGTCTTTACACACGGAAATTGTTTTGTCTTGTAAAAACTAATTGATTTAAACATTATTGGCGAGTTAAAATAAATCCGTCACTCCAATTTGGTGTCATATAATAAACTTAATGGAATTCTTTTCATTAATACATACATGTACCTTAAGCAACAAAAAACCCCCAAATATTGAACTACTATCCTGTAGTACGTGTGTTAATTGAGGTCTTAAACATCCCTGCTCACGATGTTTTAATATTTTATATATAACATCCCTGCTCACGATGTTTTAATATTTTATATATAACATCCCTGCTCACGATGTTTTAATATTTCATAATATATAATGTAATATAAAAAATATATTTCATAGATGAAAAACTGCAATTTTAATTACATTATGCAAAATGTAGGAATATATTATAAATTCTAACAGATTTTCTTAATTATATATGGATCGACTTATTATCCATTTTCTGTAAATAATCCTATAAGCAAGTAAGTCACTGTATTTATGTTATATAATTTATTGATAATATCTGTGTGTGGATGTGAATGCATGTGCGTGAAAGATGATTTAAAAAACCCGATAAATATGATGACATTCCGCCATTCGGATATGGTGGGGAAAAATCTGTTTGATCCTTTTGTTTATGTATTTTGATATATTTGTTTGTATGTATTTGATGTACATAATCACTTGTAAATAGACAATTTAAAATTAAAAATTAAAAATTTGAATTGAAACTGTAGGAAATCGAATCTTAATATAAATGACTTTATAAGCAATGTTAAACCTGATATTCCTATATTTGTACACATTGTTATGTTTCTGTCGATGTTTGTCTTATTATATGTTACACACATATTTAAATTCAATAAGAATTAATGTTTGAATGTTTATCACTTTATTACTACCGACGAAACTTTCATGTCAATGCGAACACATAATAATAAAATCGTTTAAGGTATTTAGAAAATATTTTGATGATGCAATGTTAGTAGTTAATAAATGACGAAGGATAAAATGTTAGTTTAACAGATAGAATTGATAAATGCGAGGTAAAAATATTATGTTAGTAGTTACTCTATAGGGTGTTAGTAACTATGGTAAAAATGTTGAGAAGTATAGAAGAAGGTGGATAAGCCATGATCGTCATGCAGACTTTGTTAACTTTGAAAGAACTTTCATTTTTAAAGACCATATTAGAATAAGCAGTAGCGCAGAGAAATAGAGAGGTAATTAAAAATTATTTATTATTAGAAATATCGTTGACAAATGTTCAGACGAAATGTTGCAAAGCAAGAAAGATTATATCAGAAAAATGTATGAACTGCAAACCTTTAAGTACGTTCAACCATTAGCAGAAAGCAAGCACAGTTTTAAAAGACAGATGTTATCGTTGTTAGAATAAATTTCCTTTGAAGTTAGCTTGCATATAATAGAAAAATGTTTTAAGAATGTTATACGTACAGTCAAATGCATATTAGAATTTTAGTCGTTAATTTCATGACAATAAAATGTTAGAAAGCTAATTAAGTCTAAGTTATGCAAAAATACCAATCCCAAATGAGGGAACACAAATTATACTTATTTGTTGCTATCCAACTCTTGTGATCGTGAGCGATTGTCCTCTTATGTCCTCAAATATAAAAAGGTAAATTTGACAATGAAATTTACATCAGAAATGAATAACAAATATAAAATTGTTTAAACTCAGGCAAACGATTACTTCGAACATTTTAAATATCCTTTAATAAACACCACATGTTATATTATAATAGAATTTTCAGATTTGTTTTTTAAAATCCAATCAAATACAACAAAAACCACACCCAGTGATATTTATGATACTAGAGGGAGGAGAGTTACAAGAAATGTAGTCTTCAAGCATCAGCAAAAGTTCAAATACTCAAAGATGATTTTATAAAAAACGAGAAGATTTATTTGTGAAGAAGTATGATTGCTATTCACAATATCTGGATAAGGTGCAGACACTTAAGATTTACATATAATAAGCAACTCTTGATAATTTACTGTGTAGATCTAGTCAATGCGTGATGTGAAAAAGGTAGGGTACAGTGGATCTGTTTGGTGGGTAAGTGACACAATAAAAGCTCCGGCGTCTATTTGATTTTTAAAGATTGTTGATAGAAAAGATCTAGCACTGAATGGTAATCATTCTATAAGTCATTGATATGTGTAAATGTTTCTGCTCAATTTTCTTATTAAAGACATATTTTATATTATAGTTTGTTTTTATATCATGTTTTTCTTTGCTATAAGTCTTTTTAAAATGTCTTATTTATATTGAAATTTATATACATATCTAAATAAAAATGTTCGTACATTCATAGGAAAAAAACAAGTTCCTTGTTTTGTTACATGATATATAATATGTTACACTGATTTTATAAACTATTTGATATTTTTTTAAATGTATTTTACGTAAAGTTTATTAACCCATTGACTTTTTTGTTCGATTTTGCAATTCTATTAATATTAACTACCACCACTGTCTTCGCTTATTCCGTGTGTCATATGATTGTAAGCATCAGTGCTAGAACTTTTATGTCTTCAATAGTATCGTGTGTGCCCATGACTACTGAGAAAGAGGAATAAAACAGATTTTAGACGCCTGTGCTTGGTCCCAAAAGCGTGAATGCGGATAGTAAAATTGCCCCGATATTGATGTTACATGTCGAGTTGTGATTGACATTACATAAGACACAGCGTCTTTTATATGCATGTACACGTAACAACAATAAGAGAGGCAATATTATTGCACAATTCACGTTTCAAAAATATTTCTCCTGTCAAATTACTTTTTGTTTTTGAATCGTCTCTGCTTGTTTCTATATAAGTTATAAAGATATGTGTTTAAAATCAATTCCATTGGAATGGCCAAAGAAAATAGGTACAAAATGTAATAGATTTCAACAGGAGAAATACAATAATTTTTAGAACTGGTTCCCTGTAAAAGTAAACAGATACACTTTACGAACAATAAAAATGTACTACAAATGGGCTCATTAGATGGTGACATGTGATAAAACAGTAGGTCCGGCAGATTGCATCACTAAGATGGGAATAAAAAAGCAAGTCAGTGTAGCGTAGGAATTTCTGAAACTTAGAAATATAGTACCATCATGATCAACTGACCGATGCCCGATCACGGCCGGTAGTGGTGTTGGAACGGGAATGGCTGCAAAGTAACACGTGATACATGTAAACAACCAATGGGCTATGTTGTATATATTTAAGGTCACGAGACATAAGACAAAACAAAATTTATTGATGCAAACATCACAAATATTCATATTCCAAAATGCATTGCACAGATGAGCACTACGTTTTTACGAAAATGAAATGAAAAGAAATATCGATCAATGTTAAATTCCTTTGAAATAATTTCTAGGTAATAGGTATCAACATATCAGTTAATGGAACACAATGTAAAAAAAATAATATTGAAGCATATATCATCATAACTTCGTAACATGCCAAAGGAAAGATAACGAAATATGGATATAAACGTTGCCGTATCAGACAATCATAATCAAATCATTCAACTGAAAATCTCTAACAGAAATTACCAATATAATTCCGTCCACCAATGTCTTGATATGAACTTACTTTTGTATGCAATAAATAGAGTACCGGAATCAAATATCCCATACATATAGCTGCGTCTAATTGGTAATTCATATTTAAATTCAATTTACAAACACAGTACTAAATTTAACAATAACATTTACTAAATATGGATAAAGAAGCACATGAGCTACATGTTTTAGCACATTAAAATAAAAAATATATGTTATTCAAATACCAGATTCACTTTACAGACACCAAATACATATACCATCGTGACGAATCAGTTTGACATTTACATTAAGCGAGACAATAGTCACTTGTTTAACACCATGAGTAAAAAATTAGGTCAACAAACGAATTAGGTTATCTGTTGATTCTTACTTTTACTTTGTGTGTCTGTTATCGTATACTCTGAAACAAGATAGGTAGGATACAGGATTTAAACAATTATAAACATGTAGTTGATGGTATGGGTTGAGTACTAAAACGTGCTAATGGTGCATCCAGAACAACGAGAAACAAATTGGTATTTACTTAAAACTTGCTTTAGAATATAGGTTTAACTTGTTATGAAAATACAGACTGTGATGATGATTCTTTTTTACAGATATTTTCTTTGGTAAAAACTTCCATGTAATAATATCAAAATAATTTGTATCCTGTTATAAAACACTCCACATTAACCGATCCAAGAAGGAATAAAAACGTCCAAAGACGAATAATTTAACAAACGTTATCGACCAATATTATGTGAACAAATTTCTGTTTAAATTTACCAGCTGTTCTGGATGTCGTGTTAAGATTAGTAAAGATTACAATACAGCGATGAACATTTGAGAGGAAAGCAAGTTTGTACTGAAAAAGAGAATTGTTTAGATTATGACGGTTAGCATGTATATTAATATTAAGCATGAATGTTTATAATTTACAATTTACAAATAGATTACTACTAGTACTGTGCTTTATATATTTGATTATTATTGTACATTTCTTAAGATATGTATTTAGAAATTTAACATCGATAAAGCTTTAAATTAAAACAATTTTTTTAATTCAATCATTTTCACGTTAATACGTGTGCAAGTTATCATACTTTCCTCTTCAAACCTAAGCTTTGTCTTAGTTGCGAGAAAAAGTAAAATGTTTGAAAGAAAAAAAAAGAAATTCCGCTTTTATTCAATGATGATCTTCATTATAACATTTCACTAAACTGTATCACAAAAGTTCAAGTGTAGGTGGTATCCAATATCAAATAGAGTTGGCAGCACTATGTTGATGGCGTTTATCATATTAGCAATGCGCCTTAAGAAATGTAACAATTAGTAACACCAGGAGAATTTGCTATATAAGTCAAATGAAAAATTACACGTATTAGTAACAGTGTGTGTTAGTAAATAGTTATTAGTATACAAACAGTGAACAAAGGTCTTCCCAACAGACATGCACTTACAGGCCTGTATGTTTACATGAGTAAGCCAGAAAGTATAGTTAGATAACAACATAATTTTATTTAACCCGTTACCAATCATGACTAGTCTAATCTACACACAATTGCTCCTCTTCAGCTTGCCTGTAGGGTTAAATAATGCTCCTGCGTCTTTCCAAATATTTGGTGAGCCTTTTGTTTGCATGCATTCTGGTCTTTGTTATATTTGTTTAAAAAAGTAAATTATTCCGGATGCATATTGAGCACTTAAAAAAATTTCCTAAATTAATTTTCTAGTCTTTTGATATGATAAAATATTGAAAGTTATAACAGTTAGTCATATATTGACACAAGGAAAAACATATTCACTAGTTTTGTAAAGCTTTGACTGGGTATAAATGTGTTACTGTAACGAGGCGAGGAACATCACATTCAATGTGTTTGCCGTCTTTCAAAAAGAAAAAACCCAAGCAGTGGTAGAAATTATTTGATTCTTTCATGGTGTGTTTATTCCCCCACGAAATATGTTTGTACAATTCATTTTTAAATTTTGTGTTTATTAGCTTATTTGATCAATCAACTAAAATGGTGTACTCAGAACATTACTGAAATTGAAAACACCTTATACAGTAACATAATAGACGACGTTAAAAAGGACAGTACTGATGGGTCTTTGATTATCAAAATGTATAGTATCAGTAAGATGTTACACTTGTAACCTTCACGTTCTTAAACTGAGTCTGGTACAGTTCCAGGATAACGTTATAAATTCACCATCAATTATATCGAGAAATGTTCGGCAGTGTGGTGGTCGAGGGCGATTTAATTGTGCATTTATAAGGTTATCAATTACTTGACAGAGGGTTAGAAAGAGGATTTATACATACATTTTCATGTCTTACATCAGTTAGTTTCATCTGTATAATCAATGCACTAAAATACAAACTGAGTTTTATCTCTGAAGAGGAGCAATCGGAAGCCATGCACACGCTACTTACGTGACATATTTCCGTTTCCGGAAGAAAAAAAATCCCGCCAGAAAACATGGGACATCTTCTGTTGAGCTTAGAAAATCTGTTTTTGAGATGTTTCATACTTTTATGAACAAATATTTGAGGGGTGTATTCATCACATTTATGAAAACTGTACTTACCTTAAATATGTTGCTGTAAAGCCCAATTATGCTGTTCATATTTGTCTGCATGCTGTGGTAACCGTCAAAGACTCGAATGTTCTTATCTTATATAATGTGTTAATTCTCTTTAATAACTTAACTAATTTATTTTCTGTAATTAGCTTTATGTCTTGTAAAGAACTGATATGCTATAAACATAAAACTTCCGTTTGAACTTTAGACGAAGCGAGGTCGACTTTCTATTTTTTAAGATGTATAAATTAAAGTATATGTATCATTATGCTAAAAAATCTAGTGTATTTGTTTTTTGTAAATTTTCAAATGAAAATAAATGTGAAATTGAGAAATGTGTAAAAAGGGCTATATATATTTTATAGTAACATTTTATATCATAGTGTTATGTTGTGTTTTTAGTAAATATCCAAATGAAATAAAAAGAATACTTCTAAATACATATGAAATTGAACAAATGTTGAAAAATATGGTTAAATATCTTTTATGGTGACATTTTATATCGTAGAATACATTTCTGTTAATACTTAATGCATGTTAATTTGGTTATAACAATGAAATCAAATAACGAAAAGAAATATCAAAAGAAAAACAGAAATGTGTTAAGTAAAATGAAAACCCCCTCAAACATCTATCACAGCTTTATTGTCTTTTGAAGCAGCGCTTCTCGCTTACACAGATGATTTCATGGTTTGCTCAGTTACACGTCTAAATATAGTAAATAAATTCACGTGATGTCCATGTGACCTGGTGAGAGCTCTATATATAGCAACATTTCTCTTATAGAAACAGTGACAAACAAGTACTGTGAAGCAACACACGTGTCACATATGCAATCTGTCTATACCTGTGCTTTGTAGCATGTAAGTGCATGTTCCGATGGAAGATCGTTCATGTTGTCTCAACCCTGATAACGTAGACAGAAGTATACATTATTTAACATTAAACATTAGCATCAAAACATTAAATACTGGTTATTAAGAAAGAAAATTATTTAACTTAATTGAAAAAAATGTAAATGGTATATTATAACTGTGGTCGGTGATATTTATTTCGTGTAACATTTGTCATAATCATTACTAATTGTACGATAGTTTGGTTCACATTGTTTGGGAAATTAGATTTAAATGAGAAAAATTCGTTTCTCTCAACATTTAGTTTTTCTTTCTTAAATTTATTTGCCTAAATTAGCCATAATTAAAAACATTTTCGTCAACAACGTTTTGTTAATCTATATTTAATGTCATTACTCTGGCGTATGTTAGTAATTTGTGAAAGCATTGTAAATGATTTTAGCATGACAGTTTTGGGCATACAATGAATATGAATTTTGATATAAATAAGTTATTTTACTAGCATTGTAAAATGTTCATCCTTGTAAACTACAAGTAATTTAACATTTAAAAAACAATACAAAAATAAATACTGCAAGTGACAGTTCATATTAAAAAAATAAATGTTGTTCTTTTTATTTTTTATTTTTGATATGCTATTGAATAGTGTAAATAAAACACACAAAATAGGTCAATGTGTATCCCTTTTACATACTAGTTGAACTGTCACACACAATATTAAATATCAAGTGTTTTAAATATGGGAATACATATGTAATATGATTTATATATATTAAATTCTTACCATGCAGGTTTAGGCAGAAACTGTTGATATATGTATGTGTATATATATATTTTGATGAATCTATTTACATTCTAAAAGATGACAAAATCACGTTGGGGGCATGCATGTATACATTCCGAGGGGTATCGAGTATATCGTAGGCTTCATTGCAGGGTAATGACAGCATAAAAGAGGGTAAATAATATATATTGTATTTTGAATTAAGTTTCTGTAAAGGTTAACCAAATTATGTAACAATGATTCCATGTTATCATGTGCACATATTCTAAGTTAAAGGATGTAGAAACAATGATTCCATGTTATCATGTGCACATATTCTAAGTTAAAGGATGTAGAAACAATGATTCCATGTTATCATGTGCACATATTCTAAGTTAAAGGATGTAGAAACAATGATTCCATGTTATCATGTGCACATATTCTAAGTTAAAGGATGTAGAAACAATGATTCCATGTTATCATGTG
>JAUMGZ010117436.1:0-17406 GCA_032359645.1 Pododesmus macrochisma
GGACGGGGATTGAACTAGGAGGTGAAAGGCTTATGATTACAAGTCGGCGACTGTAACCACTAGGCCACCGCGGCCCCAAGGGATATATGAAGTGAGTTTTCTATTCCTAAGCAAATCAAAGGAATCATGGGGTGACAATTTGATGTCAGCCGCGTCTTTTGTGAGGTGTTTTGGAATAGCGTGCAAAATCTGCCACTAAAACATACAACATCATTAAACAGCATATGTTCAAGGGACAGAGGAAACTCTCTCTAGGGGGTGACCTATTCCAGACCGACCTGTCTTGTGCCATTTTGGTACCAATGATTTCCAGAAATCCAAAGGTATGTACACGTTGAAAATGATTGATGTACGTTTCCTGCTAAGAAAATTGTCAGAGATTATTTTCTCTAAGTTATAAAGTGTGCAATGATACCGGACTGACCTTAGTTTACAATTTGAGTTCATTTTTGAATAATGTTGCTGAACTAGTAGAAATACAAAAAATAATTTTTTTTGTCGTACTCAAGGAAAACCATTAATGACCCACATTCAATGCCAATGGGCAGATTACAGTACAGCTGTTTTTAGAAAGTACAGATCTGTGAAAGAATTGTGAATAAAAAATATCTAAAGAAAATTAAACATGGCTTTATTCAGATCAAATATTTATCGTTAAATAACACAATTTACTTAAAATAAATGGATAAAGATACTTGAGCAAGATCATAATACAAAATGAAAGCTCCGACAATGAACAATGTCAAATTTTTGTCCTCGAGAAAGTCTTATTTTCGAGTCGTTGATTTTAAACAAACCTGGCTTATTCGTTTGTATCCATTCCCCTGATACTGCCATTGTGCCTGGGCATGGAAAATGGACAGTTTTGAAATCGGAGAACGAGTTTTATATCGAGACATTTTGTCTTTTCTCCGTCATTCACTCGATAGCTCGGCGGTAAAAAATTTACGCGCACCTGTTTCGCGCATTTCCGTGATGCTGCTTAAAACTGTAAAAATAATTTTATCATTGACATAATGAACAAAATGTTGAGCATTTTGACGATGGTAATCTAATTAATATAATAAATTACATGTTTTATTTGCTGTATAATCTTTTGAAGTAAATTGGGTCAAATTATTTCTTTAAGGTTTTAAGCGACACTCACGACTTTGTTTACAGCGGAAGTGTTACCCTTGGTGAGGGGTGACTCAAGGTGCTTTCTGTTCTAAAAGTACTCTACGTTTTCTTACCTATGTATCGACCCGTCAAACAGACAACACGTAGACACACACAAGACATGTGCGCGAACAGCAGTAGATTAATTCGCCTCTGTGTGTCAGTCACTTATACTGGGAGGAGGAGAAAAGCAATGAGCCGTTTATGAGTGTCAAATTTCAATGAACTGATGATAACATTCATCACACTGTTACCTGCACGCACATTGTAATGAAGTCTGACAGGATAACAAGACACATCTGGAAAGAAAAGCCAGGACATCTTACTATTTAGTCAACTGCAACTTTAAATGAAAGATGTCATCATTTGGAAAGACAAAGTTGTGTACTTCTAGTAAAATAACCTGTTTAACAATTTGGTTTGATCCGGGATCATAAACTGTTTGATTTAATTGATATTTTGCTGTTATGGAATCAACGTTTGGAACGTATATGAAATTTGTTGTTCCGTTGGAAACTGTTTTAATTGTTACTTTTTTACAAAATCAACCCTCTTTTATCCAACTTTGGGCACATCATGTCATACGAAAGCCATCAACAAAATGAACGTGAAGTTACAAATTCTCTTATTGAACAAAGTGAGGATTATCAATATGTTGATAAAGGTACCCATAAAAAAGTGTTAAATTTGGATTGGGGTGAAGCCGTCACAGGTTGGAAAAATGGTGTTCCCTATCCGCAATATGTTCAACATTCTGTTTCTAATGTAATAAAAAAACGAACTTCTCAAAAGCCAGACAAAATGCCTGATTGGCAAAGAAATGGAGCAGAGGTATTGGGTGCATGGGTTTCAGATAAATCTGGAATTCGAGTTATGCGTGAAGATTTTGAAAATCATCCAATCCCTTCATGGAGAGCTAATATTGAGCAAGGAACCTGTCGATATGTACAAAATAATGGGTATTACAGAACAATCAAGTTTCTTTCTTCAGAAGACAGGAGGGAATGGTACACTGTGAATAAAAAACAACCAGAAAAAGTATCAATGAGTTGGCAAAATAAGCGGTTTCAAAAGGAATTAAAACGACAATTGAAAAGGGAGTTTACATCGTACAACAAACAATTTCAACCTCAGGAATCGCGTGTCAATCACACAAATTATACACACTTACAAGACTCACTTGATAGATTGAGTGAACCTACATGTAGGTCTTTGTCTCGTTCTAGTCACAAATCGTCGTCTCGTAGGGTACGTAGTACTCAGTCAGAAATAGCGAATTTGACTCCAACACGATCAAGCAGTACTTTAAATGCATCATCAACTATCAAAAGTGCACCAGTAAGTGGGACACTGTTGTACAAATCAACAAGTGATCTTTATGCTGAAAACTTTACAAACAGACTCACTGCTCTAGAAGCTGAGTTAAAAAGTGATTTTAAGATTATAAACAAAAGTGATCAACCAAATCACAAACCGCCCATGAAAAAATTATACAGGGAACCACTGCCCATGAAACCAAGAGAAACGAAAGAAGTGACACCACGAGCAATTCCGTCATCTACTAAAGACACAGTTATACATAGTGATGTTCATGATACCTTTGTGATAAAATCTGCCGTTAACAAGCCGACCAATAGAGATTTGAAACCAATAGAGAAAGTTATGCACAGTGACAAAATGGGTCCATCTGGCGATAATAAAAAGGGCACAACTGGTATTCACTTGAAATACACAACAATGTCAGGAGGGGATGGTGCACATTTGAATTTACCAGCAACAACATTAACATCTAGTGAATTAGTTCTGAACAATCCATTAGCTACCATTCCAAATGAAAATTTGGATAAAACTTTGAAGTCTTACAAGTTGGCTATAGAGTCCACAAAACAGTCCCTGATTCAAACATTGACAGGAAATAAAATACAGCGTAGAACCTCAAACAAGGGATTCTCTTCTCCTGCTACGATAGCAGTATGTGAAAATATCACCAATGGGAACATCACAAGTGCTGAACACAGACCTACCAGAAGTCATAGCGAACAGCTTAGAAGTGTGCATGTGACAGAGAGAGAATCGGCAAAAAGAAAACCACATGTTCCAGGCATCTTGCCTGAGATTGCTGGTAAGAGATTAGAGGTTCCTGCCACAAATCATCGATGGTTGTAATTACGAATTACATAGCATCTTCATGTACAAAATTGTCATTTAGTAAATAAAACTTTTATTATACAGTACATTTATATATTAATAGTAACATACATGTAACACTAAAATGAGATGAGATTCAAAATCTTTAAAAAATGTTTAAACATTAATTTTTTGTTTGTTTTGAATGATGTTCAACCCTTACAAACCACCAAACCAATTAGTTTATATCATGAACATTAAGATCATTAACTTATATATTACATGATGATCTTCTGAAAACTCTAAAGTTTAAAGTTTTTCTAATGATTTTACATAAAATCACTTGTCTTGGAAATATCAATATATGTCTTCAGTGTTTGTCGTAATCAAAAGAAAATTAAAAACTCTATAATTTTAAATGAAACAATCTTTAATACAAAGACAGCATTTTACTTATCGGCCCAGAGTCTGATCATGATCTTTGTAGTAACAGACAAAAAGATTTTGTTATTGTACAGGCGTTAATTCTCATAATACCATTGATCATGGGTGGTCTATGGAATCTATAACATTTTGTGTTCTGTACAGTTAAAGACATTTATGATTAGACTGTGTTGCTGCAGCTCCAGACAGTTATTATTTTTAATATAGGCATAACCAAGTGTAAGACAGGGGTCCTGATTACATTATAATATATTATTATAAGGAAAAGAATTGCACAACAAAAACACTTTTCAATAAGCTGGTAGCTATAGGTAAGCAAAATATTTATAACCACAAATTCATTTTTAAAGAAATGTTGTCCTCATTTTTTTTATAATACTTGTAGTTATGATCTAACTAGATCATTGTATATTATTATTGATCGATGCATAAATGTAAAATTAGCTGAAGTTTACTGTAAAAAGCAGAATTTTTAGTACTTGACAGATTTAATAATCAAAGTCAAAGATCACTTTCAATTTATGATCAAGTAATAAATTATTATGTAGAAATGATTAAAAAAGAATTTGGATTGGGACAGTTTTATTGGGTAGGTAGTTATAGTATAGGCCATAGGGAGGGGCAAACAAATTCTATTTTTTTGTCTAGGCCTAGATACAAATACAATTTATGCCATGTGTACAACAGTTACACATTGAGGATTTAATTAACTCTTCCAACACCATATAATTACTATTGACTCAGTGCTCTTTTGTTCTGAATGAAGCCATTTTGTATTGTGTGGATGATAATGTTAATTTACCAGCTTGATCAATAATCAGGAACAGCTAAGTATAAATGGCACGCCACAGAAATGGTTAACCATAAGTTACCGACATGTACACGTATGAGATTCAAGATCTTCTTGTCAGTATTTTAGACTCATAATATGAATGTTGATAGAGTGAAATCACTAAAAGATATTGTTGAAGTATGTAGAAATGAAACAATAAAGCAGTTTAAAATCTTCAATGAATGAAAAGGTAATCAGATCCCACAGTCCATTTCAGTGTCATAGTGATGGAGGATTCTGTGGCCAAAAAGTCATTTGTGACCGAGTTAAGTATCAAGTCAATGTGTTTGCGGCGTGATATTTCAGTGAGACGGCACAATAAAGTCGCCCTTAAGTGCGCACTATCACAAGCAGACACTGTCTCGGCCTATGCATGAGTTAAAGGGATACTAAACCCCAATAAGCAAACAAACAAAATCACGTTAGATAGTAAATTAGATTCAATTCTTATGTATTGTAAATTCAACACCAGCCATGAATTTCCACATTTTCCTTGACTTTCCACATGTCCCTTTAGAGTCTTGAATATGTCATTGACAGTGTAACATTCAAGTAAGGACAATAGACCCTGACTTGAAGTAATCATTTGACCTTGAACCCTTTTAAGTTGTCTCCCTTTGTTTTACACATGATGAACATTGCACATATATATGCATGTATGCAAAATATATTTTTGTATTGAGATAAACATTTCTCCATCTTTATCATAACATGGGTACTGTATGTCCACATTAAAAGAAAAGAATTATAAAAATACATAACTAGTAATATATTGACACACCAATATCGTATTTAAGGGGTGATATTTTGATAGCACACAAACTACTTTATTAAGATTTATTGTGCATTATAATTATTTAAAGGTCATATATTGAGTAAATGAAGATAACGATTTATATATACAGCTGTAAACTATTGAATAAACACTTTAACATTTATTATCCCTCAACTTCAGCTTTACAATAATATTGAACGTGAGGTATTGAATAGCTTTTGGAGATGTTTCCTTAAGTGACAAGCTTACTGACTCAAATAAATCATGATTTTAAAGAAGCCATTCAACATTTGATCCCACGGAGAGAGAATTGAATATACATTCCAACTTATAGGGGTATTTATCTCCTGAACCAGAGAGTGATTAAACAAGTTTAAACCAGCCCAGCAATTCTATTAAAAATCTATAGTGAAACAACTTCATGAACTTGTAGTTCTTTAGGTAATGCACTAAACATTGAACACAAGACTAAAACAAATATTTAAATACATTATCTGTAGAACTTTAAACATGAAATGTTAAATTACTTTCAATTTACGAGACAGCAGTAGGAAAAAAGTGTTTGTATGAATATAAAGTTGAACGATTGCAAGTAGTTTTAATTTTCAATAACTTGATGTGTGTATATAATATGTAGCTTTAATAGGGTTTATATATTTCATGTTTAGAACAAGTCTGCTATGCATCAGTGCCCTATAATATCTTTTATCCCCTTTGATACAGACTTTAAGAATATTCTTATTTGATTTTCTTTGAAACAGATAAAACAGATAAAGGATAAAGTGACATTTAAATGACACATTATTGAGGTTTGCGTAAATATCCTCTGTTTATCATCACAATATATACGAAAACATATACAAAGTGAAGCTAACGCTATTAATTCAAGTTTAAAACTCCTGACTAAATTTAAATTTAAATTATTTTTGATACAATAAATGAAGTTTCGCAGTTTTCAACTTCACACTGAATTATCATAATTGAACATAAAAGGTCAATTTTTTTGTTAATTCTAAAAACATTTTAACCATAAACCTTGCTCTGTAAAGAAACAAACTTTGAAGGTCTTTCTCATTATCAAACTACAGTTCTGAATAGACTCTTATCTTTCATTAGCAGAAAAAGCACTTCTCAAAAGTTCTTATTAAAAATCTAACCTAAAGGTGGCCCAGAGTGTAGTTCTTAAAGATCAGAATTAATTATGGTTTTAACTCGATAATACTCTGTCTTGAAGTGTCAAAAGCTAGTTTAATCTACTGGAAGAAGTATGTCATTTATAACAAAAAGAACCATTACATTCACATAATTGGTAGAAGTGTGGCCGTGTATTATATGGTGGGTTTGTGTTTGTGTATTACTACACTTGAGGCCAAGCTTTTAAAATATATTTCCCAGTTACTTGTCTGTATGGTTTAAAGTCATTTGATTAAGCAATTAAAGACAAATATTAAATAACAATGTCTGGAAAGTTATTTGCTTAATGTCAAGTGATTGTTAGTTGTTAAGTAAAAGGTCCTGTATATCAAACATCCACAATCTAATTTCTTATTATCTGTAGTGCAAGTGTCTGTCTCATAACTCAACTACAATGTAAATCACTAAATGAAATGTTTAAACTAAATTAGACAATAGAAGATGTATAAATTACAAATAATTTTAACTCACAGTTGATAACCTTTTCCCTAAGGAATTGTTAAACCGTTCGGTAAAATAGAGTCAGCATCTTAATTGGCAGACATATTGTCCCTCTTGAATCAAAAGTTTATCATTATATTAGTATAAGCATTACACATGCATGCATCTTAATTCCATTCCACTAAGTCTTAACATACAGATGTCAGAAATTATTCCATATACAGTCAAACCTGTCTATAAAGACCATCCAAGAGACCAGAAAAAGTGGTCGTTATATGGAGGTGGTCTTTATAAACAGGTAAAATAAGTGTAGTTAGACTTCAAGGGACCTAATGTTAGTCGTCTTTATGTTCAGATGGTCTTTATATAGGGGTGGTCGCTAGAGCAGGTTGCACTGTATAACCATGCCACATGACCGTCTGCTGCTCCATTCTTAATCTAAGTTTATGTAACAGTGATAGAAAAATACAACTGACTCCTTATTGGGATTCAAACATGGGACCTCTAGGTAAGAGTTCAATCTTCTACTGATTGAGCTAAAAGATTAATCCTACAGTACAGGCTGTATAATTAACATTTATAATATAGGTTGGCATTAAAGTATACTGTATTGTATTAGTTACTTTATTACGTCAGTTTAAGCACTGTAAACATAGATTTTTAAAAGGTCAACTTTCCAATATACATTTTTGTACATGTAAATCTAAGATATGAAATAATCAGCTTATCAATTTGTATGTACAGAAGTGTTCTGCTTCAGGTCACTAGTGCAATTACAGCTAGCGATTAAGTATTCAATATTCAAGGTGAAGTTCTTATAATGTTTGGTTTATACTAAGCACTGGATGAATCGATCAATCCTTTAGGTTTTGAATGTGAAGTCACATATAAATAATTCATACTTAATTATCAAGTCCTATAGTTTTTGCTAATCATTATTGCCTTATTATCTTTTTGAACCTCTATAATGTCTCAATTCTCATGTAGGGTCATCTTACATGTAGCTGGCCATGCAATGTCAGCTGGTTACCACTACATTTCCACTTAATGGTAACATGCACAGACCTAAATGGCTAGTGAAGATGAGATTTGAGGTGCTCAAGTAGCATAGTGGTTAAGTCTCTCTCACCTTTCAGTAATGTGGCCTGGGTTCAATATTCAATGTTGATGGTACAAGATTGCCATTAACCTAGTCACATGTGTTTTCTCAGGGCACTCCAGTGTTTTCCAACAAAAGGTATCCACCCCCACTTCCATCCGGGCAAACGAGGGAGATTTAGACATAAGGTGTAATATATTGTAATTTCAATCCTTGTAAAATGAATGAAGTTTAAACTTAAACATCTAGATTTAATTGACGTACACTTTCAAAATGACTGGAGGACAAATTGATTGACAATTTTACGAAACAAAATTAGTGTCAACATTTTTAACTTAATTAACAGTTGATAGTTTTACAAAAAATGTAATTTATTGTCACATGACAAATTACTCCAGGTCAAACTTTCTTATGCCATGTTAAAAATACCTCTCTTAAGTAGCATGTACCAATTATTATATTGGGTTATATAATGAGAAATGTTTGTGTTCAGACCTTTTCCAAAACAAGGCATACGTCAATTATTTTACCTAAATTGTAGATTTATTTTGTTACATAAATTTAAATTTGTTAGACAGAAACAAAAGTTTTCTTCCCAGAGATCCCAGTGAGACCACATAGAATTTAACTTTTAATTCCAGACAAGTGACAATAAACTATAGAATGTAATCAAACAGGATGAAGAAGTGGCAAGTCTGTTTCCTAAATATTATTATTTATTTCTAATACATTCTCAGTTAAACAAATCAATAATCCTGAATCAATATATCAAACTTTGTTTGTACATTTAAATTTTACTTAAAAGATAAACCCTTTCACAGATTTAACAGAAATAACTTGTTTTATGCATTAAAACTTTTAAAGGATTATTAACATTTCAGACTATTTATTAATGTGGATATATGAGAATACACCTTTAGTAAATAATGACATCATTTGGAATAGAACTTTTAAAATTGTATGAACTATTGACGACAAACATGCAAATATTCCACACTTCACTATAGACACTTAAACCATATCACTCTATCAACATTGGAATATATACACCATGTTGTCAAAGCTAACATAAGTCATATTTGTACAAAACGTTGGATATTGGTGTATGTCTTGTTTTGGGTTTGTTAAGTGAATGTAAACTAGACTAATGCCTTAATGTGTTTATGTGTGTCTGGTGGACAGAATCTAAACTTTGTTTAAAAAGTTCATGCACATATTTTGTTGGTGAATTGTCTCACACAATACTGGTATATATGAATACCCATGTAGTTTTAAAGGAGTCTTGCCAAACATTTTACACCATAATGATCACAACATTTTTTAAGAATAGGACTTTATAAACCTAAGATTTATCAAACATGGTATATAGGATAGTTATCAGGAAACATTAAACAATTTTTAGACTGGTTTTCTCCCTTAGTTCACCTCTCTCCACCAGTTATCCACTCTCCCATTGTGCAGAACAGTAAGTTAAGGGGAGCAAACCAGTCTATATTTTTCACACATAAAAAAGTACAAAGAAAAGTGATAAAGTTTAAATAATGATTCAGAAAGAAAAGCTTAAATAATAATTGAAAAAATGTTTTTTGTCATGATAAATTCTTCTTGCACTTTTACGACGTCTGTAATAATTTGTTTCTTCAAATTTCATTTAATTAGCAGGTGCATTTCTTGGATTCCATGTCACCCGCCAAAAATAGGCGGGATTTTTTTGTGTTACAACTGGAAGAGGGTAAAATCATTAAAATAACATTTTAAAATTTTGTGCTGACGCTGCAAATTAACATTATATCACTCTAACTATTAAAATACAGAGTTCTTTATAAAACAATTGTTTATTGCAGATTTACATTGTTCTTAGTTTGTAATTATTTTCCAATTAAAAGTAACATCAGTGAATTAACAGTGGTAGTTTTAAGAATATGCTCTGGAAAAACTAAATTTAATAAAGATCATTTTTAAACAATTTGAAGCTATGAAACTGATATGCAGACTAACAAGTAACAACAAATTGTCTGAAGCAAATTCATAAAAGCTGATAATTGAACCATTGTGGAATAAGATATCTATATATTTTATAATTGTATCATAATGCCACTATTATGTCAGTTAAGCTATGTTATAACCAATACAAATAATGTATGTAGACTCTGTACTTAAACAGCATCTTCTGAGATAACAAATCAACAAGCCTCCATGCTATAAATTTCATTCAATTCATCTGCTACCAAACATTTTACATTTTATTTATTATTCTGATACTACTGACTGATAAATTAATATTTTGCTACCGAACTTAGTTCTTCTATTTGTAAATTAACTTTTACATGAACTGACAAATCTCAGTCATATCTAGATAACGTTTAAAATCCACAACTGTTAATATGATAACATTTAGTATTAATAAATATTGAATATATGTAGAAATTATAAAAGTATGTAAGATTTATAATTTAGTATAAGGAGCATAATTAAAGATGCTTATATGTATTTAAAGTAAATTCAGTATAATACATGTAATTCAAAAATCAAGATAAGACTGCAACTTTTGGGCTTCAAAAGCATAAACTTGTGTCTGCTCCATGCCATATAATTGATTAAATTGGCTGTTTTATCCCATATGTTTCTTGTTTATGTGCTGTTTTAACCCATGTGATGTAAATGGGTTCAGCCCAAGCTGTTTCATTTCATGATGCATTATTGGCCGTTTCATCCCATGTGTTGCAAATCGGCTGTATAATCCCATGATGCAAGTTGTCCGCCATTGTGAGCATGCATGCATTGTAGATCATGCCAGCTGCTTTGTTTTACATAATGAAAAATACATATATATCATGCTTCAACATTGTGAATTTAAGCTACTGAATGCTGTTTTATGTTTTGAATTTTGAAGCATTAAAAACAACCAAAATTACAGCTGCAGTATTGAATTTGCTTTCTTCCTTCTCCCTCTGACGATAGTTCTTGTACTTATCACCATTTGTCTCCAACCATGTGACATATTCACATGAAATTGTACCAAAAACATTCTTTAGAGTTTGCAAATGTGCCTTTGAATGGCTCAAGTCTATTTTCTCCTAAAACACCCTCTATTTTTTCTGAATACTAGTAGGGTCAAAATTTAACTTAATAATTTATTGTTAACACTATCTCTCTATAAACACTGGGTATACAAAACTTAACTTTTTGACTCGTGTCTTTAAGTTACATTCAACTCAAAAATGTTTCTGCTTAAGTTTTATATTGAGCAATTTAAGGGGTTAGGTAAAGAATCTTAAGAATGGATTCTGAAACATAAATTAAATTTTTATTTGTTGATTTACCATTTTAAACACTCAAACTGAAGTGGCCCTATAAAATACAGCAGATTTCTAATTCCGGGAATTAACTGTAGGCCATCATTTTTCACGAAATAGTCAAAGGAAGCAATATATCTGCTCCAACATTTGTTTCTCAAATTGAAATTATCATAAAATCAGAGCAAGCAAATTTATCATTACATTAACATAAGCCACTTATAAACTTTAAGGCTTTGAATTATCTCCCCTAGATGATTTTGATTATCTCTCCTAGATGACTTTGATTATCTCCCTTAACACTTACATTTCTAATGTTACCCAAGGTAAAAACTCTGATATTCAAGAGCATAACAAAAGTTGCTGCTTAAGATTAGTTTTGTCTTATTCAGTTTGCAGAATGAGTATTCCTGTATGTTGTTTGAAATTCCATTATTCTGTCATCTCAATTTCTTAGATTATTGGGTTCTATAAGCAGTGTTGCAGACTTTTATACAGTTTTTTATTATGAAACAATGCCAGTTGATGATTTATAAATTTTAATTAAAGCAGTGTGATCTTGCAATTGGTATTCAATTAAAAAAAAAATACAATATGTGTTTTATTTTATTATTGACAATCAATAATAAACAATCAATTATTTTGGAATATTTTAAGTTACTGGAAAATTAAAGCAATAAAAGAAAAACATGTGTTACAACTTTTGGTTTAAAACACATTTACAACAGGTACTATGAAGGAAGATTTAAAAAAAAAAGTTGTTTATAAAAGCTACTCAGAGACAGGCGTACTGACTTTACAATGTATGTCTAGGCACCTAACACTTAAGTTATAGGTAGAATTAGTGGAAACATATGTATTTTTGTTGTTTTTGCCTGATGATAACAGCAGTCATTTGGTACACATGAACAGAGATATATTAGTGCATTTAATGTGCATTGGCATGTTTGCATGCAATTTTGTAATTATATCTCACTCTACTGTCTTATAACCAATATTCATACCATGGTCTGACTATAACAATGAATCTTGTAACACCTGTAACTTAATTATAAACGACTGAATGATTATCTTTCTTGTGTTTACTCTTCTGAAAAAGGAGATAAATAAGGTGTTCAATATGTCATTCCTTTTTGTACTCTTTACTGCAATGGAATGGAAATAAGCTATAATGTTTGTAAAGCACAAAGATATAATTATGTAATTACACAGTAATTAAAGAAAATAACATTATGATTGCATGAGTGAAATAGTTCAAATGTAAATTATCACACTTGGTATAGTTTTCTTAAAGTTTGTTTCTATTTTTATAGCATTTACTTTAAGAAAATTACTAATATTTTATATTCCAAAGGTCACAATTTCAAATAATTAAATGGTCAATTTCTAAATCAGATTAATTTTGATTTTTTGTTAATTGTTTTTTTCAGAGCAGACCTTTATGATGAGATGTGTCACATTTAATATTTTTGATCATTTGGAACAAAATTCTTAAATATGATCATGTTCTATTTCCAAACTACAAGATACTTAAAAATCAATTTCTGTTTCGTGATCTGATGTAGATAACAGATTGATCTTTATGATTATCCTTTTTCTTGATGATTTATGATATATTTGTTTTACTAATACAGAAAAATGTACAATGTGGTTATTATGTACATGCATTCTTCTATGAGCAAAACCTAATGAATACCAATTATTAACATATGTCACTTTAGATACTTAACAGATATATTACATTGTTTGTAATGCAAATTGGCTAAGTAGCAATATCCTGTGTAATTCATCTTATATCTGATATATGACACATATATTAAATTGTTTGTATTGTCTATAGTGACGCCTTGTTGAGTTGCAAAATCCTGTGTATTTGTCGGATATTTGATACATATATAACATTTTATTTAGTGCCAACTTGTTAAGTAGCATTATCATGTGTACATTAATGTGTATTTGTTACATATACTTTTGTATTACCATGGTTGTAGTGCCACCTTGTTGAGTAGCTATATCCTGTGTACCTTGATATATGATGTAACAGTTGTCGTGCCAAACTTGTATTCCCTCAGCTTGTTGCCTTATTGTACATGTACAGTATGAAAGAATACTGTAATCTCAAAGAATATACAACTCATAGTGCAAAAGTATGAATATGGCATTCCTGAGGGGGTAATATTAATAAAATCTTGTAACTGTTTTCTGTACAAGATGAAATTATCTCAGTTGAGGGATGGTATATACATATATCTCAGATGAAGCAGAAGTCAAATAATGAGATGATTTGCAAAAATGTACATCATGCAGAGATAGTTCTATCTGGCACAGAATCAGATACACAATTCTTTTTCTCATACCATAACATAGTGCGTAAATAATGAAAATAACAATAAGTGCATGAATTTTCACCTATGACATCTCATCAAAAGTTCATCGTTGTAGCTTCTTTATTGTAGCATAGCAAATAGCACTTAATTAAGACTGATATGGTTGCTTGATTTCTTTCTCAGGGGACTACAAGAATAGATATATATTCAACCTGAGAAAGCGTGCAAGTCTTGACTTTCCATTGGTTGACAGTGATTTCATCATGTGATAATATGCAATATAACCCTCTCATGAATGTCGTTCGTATATGTCACAAATATCCTGTTGTACTGGTTAAGAAGTATTATCTAATCTAAACCCTTTGTATAAATTGTACAACTACTTGAAGAATTTTATAATTCTTCCCAAAGAGAAAATATTTTTGTTTTAGTTATTATAGAACTGCTGTATAACTTACTAGTCCAATGTTATGTATAGATAATGCCTTGATATAACATACTCAGATGAACTTCAAAGTTAATGTTATATATTTGATGTCATGAAAAATGAAATATGTTCTAGATTTGAAGTTGATAATTATATGTGGTTATGTGTTGTAATGTATGATTAAGTATTGTTTTCGATTTGAGGCTAGAATGTTTACAACTTCATACACATGTTATTAGCTAGATTTATGAAAATATGTATTAACTAGAAGCATTAAACTTTTAAGATTACAATATTCACAATTATCAAATGATGTATCATATAAAGTAATGAAAAATTATTGATTTTAAGTCCATGTGGACCTGTGGGACCAAGGTGGACTTTTCCCATAAAAATGCTATGGTCTGTGATTCATGCATTCGTTGTCTAGCATTAACTGTCACATTTTTGACTTCTCCAAAACAGCTGGACCAGTTTCAGTGAAATGTGGTAGGAAGTCTTTTTGAAGGGAGGGGATTCAATTTTGCTCTTAAAAATGATGTGACTATCCCCAGGGGGCACCATTGCATGGGAAGATCAAGCTAGGATTTTTCTTTTAAATATCTTATTACTAACTAACTAGAAAGCCTAGAGCTTAGTGCTGGTATTTATATCAACTTTGGGGCATAGAGAATCAACTTTGTAAATATGTAAGAGTCACAGTTAGTTGGAAAGGGGAACATTTGAAAATATTCAACTTCTAATAAAAAATTTATATATCAAATACCAAATGGAATTATAGTGAATTTGCAACCAGATGGACATTAAGGCCCAATGAATGTACACAAATTATAGTTACTGAAGTAATTTCATCTTTAATTAATCCACTTATTGTTCATGTTGATTAGCATGTTATTTTCATAAACGTTTATTGAAAAATGTTGGTTATTTTGTTTAACGTTTGTTGTTTTCAAATTAAATTAGTCACTATTGTCAAAGATTACAGTTATATTTGATGTTATTTCTTTGATTCTACATACATAATAAGTCTTGAAGTGTTTAAGAATAATCATTTATGCTTTACAAGTTGTTACAAAGTATAGGGCTTTTACTAGCCTTAGACCTGTAACAAATGTTATAAGCTGAGTTAATCTTAAAAAAAAAAATTCAATTTATCAAAATAAGTGATTTTTCTATTTCATTCATTATAATAAAACTTTGCCTGTTAAAGCTTTTTTTTGAAAAAGAGTATAGTTAAAACATGTATGTTCAAGAAGATTTGGAAACTTACAACAATGTCAAATGTAACAATCTCAATTTAAAGTAATTATCTCCCCTTGTTAACTCTTCATATGAATAGACATACAACATATCAAAAAGTGTATATATAAAATCTATTTTCTGTTTTGCTATTCTAGCGATTGTATGAATCACATGTCAGTTGATTAAAATACATGCAGTGTAATGGATGTAATTATGAACTGTATTCTCATTGGACAATGCAATCTGTAATCTCATTGGATAATGCAATCTGTAATCTCATTGACAATGCAATCTATAATCTCACTGGATAATGCACAAATGATAATGTTACTATCGACCAGTTGATTTTCTTTGTTATTTTAACCAGTATGCATATTTAACATGTTGTATGATAAAACAAATATTACATTCCTGAAAGAGATATATTGCTTATTAGCACACCTCAAATATCACTGTGGTTTTCAGTGATTTTCTGCGGTTGTATTCCGAGTTCCCTCCGACTTTCGTTCCTTTTTTATAGATGACTTGTGCAGATCAAGCAGTCGTGAAAGCAGTAAGAAAGTCAGAGGAACTCAGATTACTCCGGTTGATGATAGTCCGTGTCTTCTTCTCATGAATGACATATTAGATTTAACTTTAAGTTGTCAAGTACAGTTTGAATGATGGTGAACAAGCATGCATCGCTAAGTGCTTATTGTGTATATTTGGTTGTGATTGTTTCAAGTGTTACCTCAGTTAAATCATTATTTTGTGATATAAAACGGTGAGAATAAATAATTTATGATCAATAAACAATATTGTTATTTATTTTAGGTTTTATTTTATCGCTAGGTTTCCGCCAATAAGAATCTACAAAAAGGATTATACGGATGATTTATATGTTAATAACGTTTAGCTTCTTTGGAAGCTCTCCGGCATTATATTTCAAATCGGAGATATCGTGACAAAAGAACCAACGATAAAAGGACAGGAAGAGAAGCGGTGACATGGACGAGAAAAGCTTTGGAGATAGAACAGAAACAAGGATGACCCCGTGTCTCCTCCTACGCATATATCGAGCTTTTCATGGAGATCTTGATTATACCAGGGGTAAAAAAAATCCCTGTACAGGGAACTACCAACTTAGCGTCCCCGTCGAAAGACGTGCTGATCTTTGTCTGGCACCTACCCGGCAGCTACATGTAGCTACCGTGGAAGCCCTCCGGCGTTTATTTTCAGAATGGGTATTTCATTTCCGCCGTGCGAAATGAAATATCCAATTTGAAAATAAACGTCGGTGGGCTTCCACAGAAGCTAATTTCAGGCAGCCTGTCTGACTTGAGTGACCCTACCAGGAACACAGGCGCTTATCTACTGGATAATTAAATTTGTCTTTATTATTAAATATGTCTTGATTGTGTATGTTCATGTGATTGCGTCATCCTGGAATTTGACCCGATCTGTGTCCAACGCATCTTCGAGTTGCATATCCAAATTTAATTATCCAGTAGATAAGCGCCTGTGGCATATACAAGTAGAGAGAAGCACATTTTGGTTAACTTACAAAGATTATCTCCAAACTTGCAATGTTTTAAACCTGATAAATTTATCCAGCATCTCACTATAGTTTTTTGGTTGAAGAAGCTTTAAATGTTTAAAAATAAATTTCTCTGTGACCATCATTCAATATTTGACTAATTATATATTTATATATATAGCGGCTATTTGGATTGTTAGCCTTGATTTACATAACGATTCTTTTGTCTGAGGATGAATGCATACTTGCTTAGAATAACAGCGATGTCGGAACAATTGTCAAGATGAATAATTTGGAAAAACAATTCTTGTTCTACACCTTATGTTTCTCTGGATCATTGCTGCTCTTATTCATTTTACACCTTTCTTTGCTCTAAGTTAACAATTCTTAGCATATAATATGTCACCTGTCTGGCAGGTGTTTGGCATTTAAGGAGGCCGAATCTAATTTCATTGCCAGATATCTGCAATAGAGAATTTCATTTCCTTAACAGACAATGTTTAGAGACACATTATCTTTATTTTAAGC
>JAUMGZ010117547.1:0-17406 GCA_032359645.1 Pododesmus macrochisma
TTGTTGGTCTTTACACAACCTTTTCTATATTTTTAATTGTACGCAGTTTTCGACATACCGTAAAACTCTTCGTCCTTTATGTTGTACAACACGACCACATGTATTAAAATTTGCACGGTTGTTTAAAGAACAAAATATAACAGTATTATATAAGTCATGTAAATTGATATCTATCACCCAAAAAGGAGTCTCTTGGTTGAAAACTTCACTGTATACCCACGCAATGCTATCATTGATTCTATTGTAATTATGTTGTTTTCTTCTTTTACACTGTAATAACCAGTTTGTGAGAATAAAGTTATTGTATTGAATTGTTTAGTATTGTATTGCATTGCATTTTGTATTGTATGTTGTGTTGTGTTGTGATGTGTTGTGTTGTGTTGTGTTGTGTTGTGTTGTGTTGTGTTGTATTGTGTTGTATTGTATTGTATTGTAATGTGCGAGAGTATTAAGGCCTACCCCCTACATGTTTACCTCAGGCTACGGCCCTGCTCACATACATACTGTTGAAGTTGCAGTATACTTGGTGTTTGGAGGCAAAATGCTGCTGGAAGACAATGACTCTCGAGAGGATGCCACAGACAAAAGATGTTATATACTCATATTTAGTTAGATCCGTTATTAGTATTCCGTGTCCGTATCCATGGTATGGTATTTAGAATCGCCTTGCGTATTGTTATATCATGAATAAAAAGTAGTTCCAGTACCGCCACGCTGTGTTGATATTGTTTATGAAGTGGACTCAGCTTTTCAAATAGATATATTAGGCAAGACACAGCAAAAGATAAAACCCAAACTTTCAAACTGCAGCGGACTACCATTAAGTATAAATTATGTTTACAAGAGACACATAAAAGATATCGAAAAATAGAAACGATCACCCCGAAACACTTTTAAACTCGGCTGTCAAAACTAAACGAATGCTATACACTATAAATATAATAATTAACGGAACTTTAAAGATATCTTACCTTACTAAAACTCCATATTCAAAAACCAAATATTTCGAAAATATTTCCATCTTCATAGATATACATCTGGTCTGGAAATACAGGGTTTTTGGTTCAACGACCATTGTTTCTTGTTCAATTTACACATTGATCATCGTCTCTCTTTGAGTATGATGTCACACAATATAGGGAATGACGTCATATTTGTCTAATATCATGAGAGCACTTTCGACTGTTGCAAGCAGAGTTCAACTCCGATAATACAGTCACTGTTAAATATGTAACGTATACATTTTGTACATGGCTGTATGTTCGCAATTCACTTCCTAAATCAACCAAAGATCCGTTTTCTTTTTTTCACTGTCATTATTTATCTCCGCTAAGGTGTATTCTTTGTTTACCTAGTTCATTATTGCTGAAGGTTTTCACATACTTCAAGTTTCCTAATTTCTTTGTTAATGCGTATGACATTTACTGTAAATAAACCCAACGTGTCACTTGCTTTGAAACATATTTTGTGTTCAATCGACTGCTTACTACGTATCATCTTTTCTGAAATGATAAAAACAATCACACCGTGTCCATTTTATACTACTTACAAAGGGCATCGACCCTGATGACCCTTAATTGTGACGTAATTATCCACAAGTTACTTCGCATCATGTTATGCACTTTAACATGCAAGACAATGCATGTGTATAATCAAGCAGAATTCAATGTTACGTCTTATATTGATACCACACAGTGCAGAAAACGAACTCATTTAATTCCCTATATAGAATTTACAGCTCCCTTTTATCCGGATCCTATTTGTTTCAACTTTTAGAATTTTTATTTTCATCTATGGTGGCCATTGAGTTTTTTGCGGTATCTTCCTCGTATAAACTAATAACCTGCAGCATTATCTGCGACTAGCATCTCCAATTGTATTGCGTAATTACTCTAGTGACTTTGATCATCTAAGCGAAGAGTAAAGATTTTTATAGCTTTTGTGACGACCTAGGAATGTGTGCTGAAGCCAACAGTTCATAGAGTGTGCTAGAATCACTCGAGTTTGCAGTGTAATGGAGTGTTGTTGTCGGGTATTGTAGTTGTTGATATTTACCATCAGTTCAAGTGGTGCGATGTTAGGAGAAATCGGGTGCTGAAGATGCTGGGATGAACTCGGGTACTTTGCAACGCTGTTAGTTCATGTAGTACATGTTATGCATGTCGCGTTGCGTTGTTGAAGTTGACGTATACCATAATTTCAAGTGGTGCTGGCAACGGGTACCAAGGATGATACTGGATTGAACTCGGGTACTTTGCAAGCTAGCAGTTCATGAGTACAAATCTTGAATGTGGTCAGATATTTTGGATGCTGTTGTATATCTCCAGTTCAAGCGGTACGGTGTAAAGAGAAATCGGGTGCTGACGATACTGCGGTGCACTCGGGTACTCTGCAAAACTAATAGTTCGTGTAGTACATTTTAAGCACGGAAGAATAATACAATTGCTGGTATCGGGTATAGTGATGGTGTGCACATTATGGGTACATTGACTAGAGACAAGGAAGGTCGACAGATACAGAAATAATAGTTTATTTGTTTGTTTCATTAGGGTTTAACGTCCATCAAGTTTTAGGTTATATCGAGACGGTGTCTGCTTGTGACAGTGCGCACTGATGGTGACTTTCTAGTGCTGTTTCACTGAAATATCACGCTGCAGACACATTGACATGATACTGCACTCGGTCACATTATACTGACACTGAGTCAACCAGTCCTCCTCATACCAAGTAACTGTATAGAGGTTACATATCGTTGTTACAGGTGACACATCGATAAACGCATGGTACAGTGAACACTGAACAATCCCTGATAACCCAGATGTCAATTGTATTTAATTTTTTTTAAGGATGTCTCATAGGCGTAGCTTTGGCTTTAAAATAGTCGAGGCAGGGGGTCTGGGGGCTGCGCCCCTCCCCTAAGCTAGCGTCTAATTTTTTTTACCGAGGCAGCTGTCTGGGTTGCCTCAGTGCAATCTACGCCTGTGTGTCTAGAAACGTATTTTACTATACAGTTATATTTAGTTGGAACGTTAAGCGTACGCGATTTTCTAATACCTTTGATGCTGAATGCTCCGAAGGTATTTTGCCTGAATTTTATCAGACAAAATGAGTTACATTGGTATAAAACTTTGCAAACTGAGACGACCATGAATTGGTTAATGTACTACGAAAAGACAATACAAAACGTGAACATATCTGTATGAAAGAAACTCGTACAGGATCCGATACCAAGGTACGATACAACCGCCGCGCTGTCATCAATTGACGCTCAATAGAAAATGAATGCTAAACAATGTAGAGAAGCCAGTTCAGAGGGTATAATAGATCTAAACAATAGTTCTGATGAACGATTATATAAAATTTCAACTTAATCGTGTGAACAAGTTTTAAAGATGCTTAAAATAGCAAACTCTTCGGACCAGTCAAAAATGGAAACAAAGAAAGCACGCACATATATTATTATTAAACATCTGATGCCACACATCAGCTTCAAAATTATTTTTAACTGGTGTAAAACTATAAAACCTGCAGTCTTAACCGGTTGTTGGTAATACAGGGTAGTATTACACTCCTTCGTACTAAGTCACAAATCGATATGTCATCGAGTACAGTG
The DNA here is from genome assembly GCA_032359645.1 of Pododesmus macrochisma. Classification (NCBI taxonomy): domain Eukaryota; kingdom Metazoa; phylum Mollusca; class Bivalvia; order Pectinida; family Anomiidae; genus Pododesmus; species Pododesmus macrochisma. Next base: position 3,614 of record JAUMGZ010117547.1, read on the forward strand.
CACGAATGCATATATACGTATACACATATCTCTGTATAAGTTTATCTCCCCACCCGAGTAATAGTCGGTAAAGTTGATGAACTGGGTACATTGTGTATGATTCAGCACGACATGTCTATTAGTGTACCAAACGAATGAAGATTGTTTGATATTAATTTTTACTGTATTGTCATGTTAAGATGTCATTGAACGTCTGAGTCGCATAGACTCTTTAGAGACGTTTTTCAAACATCTGAATAACATAGAATCATTAAGAGATGTCGTCAAACATCTGAGACACATAAATTCATTTAATATCTGAGTCACATGATGTAATCAAACATTGAAGTCACATGATGTCAGCTGGAGTCGAATAGATTAACGCCAAAATTTGGTTAAAAAGCATTTGACTTTGGTTTGCATTCAGAAAATGCTATTATAGTTGTCATGGCAATACTGCTAAATTGTTTGGACAAAGTTGTATATATGTAACCATGTACTAAATTGCCATGGAAATATTTTGGCAGATGACAAGTTTGTGCAAGTTAGTTTTTATTGGCTCATCAGAACATATACCTGCATAAGAGGCGGCAATCCAAATTGTGTTCGCTCTTACCTTACCGTTCGATAAAAATAGAACTGTAAGTCACGTGGAAAATCCGAGGAAAGAGTTCGTCTACCGGTTTGATTTATTATTACATAATTAGAAAGAGAAGAAGGGGGTGTTTGATAATTTTAACTTTTTGATTTCGTTTGATAAATAGACAATCAGTATGGATATCACACTTATAAAGTAAACAGTTCCCAAATAATATTTCCTACATGTAGACAAGTGTAAAAATCAATTTAAACAAAAGAAAGTCTCTCCTCGTTTCAATGTAGCCACTTTCTACTAGCCGTATACACTTCTCATCGGATACTTTTACGCTTTTAGTGAAAGCTTCAATTCCTGACAGAATCGTGTTTTTATAGATAAAATAAACCTTCTTGATAATGCCAACTTTGTTTTGTTTTTAATGTCTTCCTCTAATTTGGTTTTATTGCCGTAACACAGTGGATTTGGAGTCAGACATGAGATGGGTCGATTTGTCACGGTGCTGCCTTTTATTGCCCCATTCGTTGCATGTGCACCACACCGCCATTGAAGTGCACGCGCTAATCAGCACGCGCTCCTTTGGAAATAGTTCAATCGTGCAGAAAAATGAACAAAGTACAGACAAGTCCACATAGTATCTCTACAGGGCAAAGTAAGTAGCATAAACTAAACCAAGACCAAAACATTTGACCTAGTTGTGTGCATTTTGGACACTCTAGAAGCCGTATTGTCAAAAAGTCAATTGAAAATGGACAAAGAAACACAGAAACTGCCAATTAACCTTAAATCTCAAAACTGATATACATTCTAACAATTTTTGTTTTTAACCAACATTGAATCTTTCAATTTTAAGGATACTGAAAACACCATACAATCCATTGACCCCTAAAATCACATTTAGGCTCTTCCAAAACAACGAATTACACCATCTGCTGTCCAAATATAGGGGTGAAAGAGTTTAGACAGCATATTGTTTAAAACAAAATAATACAAATACAGCTTAGAAAGAAAAAAATTAGTTTTCTGATACCAAATAGAAATAGCAGTTTTTTGGTAAAACAAGAAGACAAATTAAGGATCAACAGAACAAAAGTTATTGACAAACAAACAACAGCTTCACCATAAAGTCACCACCAGAATTAACTAGCAAAGTGAGACGGGCCTACAAAATGACGTACGTTCACACCAAGACGACTGATATCACTGGGATCGAACCTGTGTATGCAAAATCATATGGTGCGATCGAAATGGAGAAACCACCCGCGCTGATAGTCATGCATACTTAATGCCACGAGCCGCTGCTGGGGAAGATATCATCTATCGAGAGGAGCAACTGTCCAAGAGGGTCGACTGTACTCTTTGCTTTCATTGGAGACAGCTATCTTCAAGAAACAACTCATCATTACATATTAACGCATCTTTGTGACGTAATCAAACTTTAATAAAATACTGCACGCGCAGTTTACCAGATATCACGTGACGTCATGGCCATAACAAAAATACTCCTATTGAATACAGTTCACAACTGTGTTGTGGCGCGTGCGAAAGTGCATTTGGCACAATTTTGAATCAAATGCAATGAAAATAACACCAATAGATAAAGCGAAAATATTTGATACAAGATAGCAGAGGTTTTATTTAACTTGTCGGAATATGATGTGCATACTCAGGCAATAAATAATTATATATGTGTATTCTGTTTCTATCTTTCTGTCTGGTAGTTGTGGATCAACCACGTGCATAATTGAATTATTCTTTAAGGTTGCAACAATTTTGCATGTAAACGTTTTTAAGTGTCTTATGTTGTCACGACATCTATGTTTTATCTAATAGTTTTTTATTTATTTTTACGTACGTTATAAGATATGAATTAGATTTTTAAATACCAAAGTTTACTTTTGCTAAATAAAATCTTTTTCACACAAAGCACACTTGTATTACGTTAAATTGGTGTACACTCTGCTTCCTTGTTTTAAAATAAAACATGTGGTAGGATTTTAAAAAAAGAACCAGTCTCAGAATCAACCTTGCGTGACCACAATCTGTGACGTCATCACATGGAGCAAATTACGAAAAGCAATATAATGGAACATGAAGTTTGTACTTTTGTGAGGTAGGAAGCAAGTGCACCAACACACGTGCACAACTATTGTTGTTATGAAGTCTCATCTTATTGGAAATTAATTCTTTATTAATTAATTGCTCCTTTATAATTTTTGTTACTGTTCTGTGCGACTGCGCGTTAGTGTGTGCGTTTTTTCGGTGGTGTAGTAATTATTTCCTAATAAATAACGATGTCGACATATGTATAATGCCTTACAGACAATTGAGTTGTTTGTCGCCTCTTCAACATACACTTTACCTACACAATTGTATAAGAAATGTATATATAAAAACCCTTTTAATATGAAATATATATTGTGAAAAAACAACTCAACTCTTGTATAAACGACAGTGATTAAATCATTTTGTCATTATATATATAACGGTTCAGACTCAGCCATATTAATTTTTATTCAAATTTTTCCCGATGACATATTTCAAAGTATTTTAAATCCGATAAATTCGGAATATACATGGATTTTTATTAATATATACTGATAACAAATTGACAACATGCAAAACTCATGTTACATATCCGTGACTGATGAAACAATAATTTTATACAAGGATGTTGACATGCGCAATGAATAGGAATTTTTTCAAGGGCTTTGGGTTTCGTTGCGCGATTGGGCCGCTTAAGACAATACAATCAGGATACAGCTTTTTATTATATTTTTACCACACAAAAGGACTTCAAACCAGGATACATAATGAAAAAATCCTCTGTCATCTAGGAATTTATTGATCAGTTAACTTAGTTTACAAACTATATACGTTTTAATAATTATCGCTTATAAGGATTAAATATAGCAGATTTGCCTTTTTTTAACTTAATAAATCACAAATAGTTAAAAGGCAGTAACTTGTAGACCACACATTACCTAAAATTGAGTCACTTTCTGTAATTTTATTTTAAAATCAGATAAGCTGGTGGACATTTACCTCCATTTTTTTCGTCCCACAAATAGATGCTCTTCAACTAGAAGTTCTGTATTGTTAAAAAAAAATGATTTCACTAATAATTCCTTAAATACGTGTAGGGTGACTTTACAGATAAGTTTGTAAGTTTGTATTAAGGGCTTATTGTCCGATCAACAGCTAACGTCATTTACGGACGTGTCAGTTTTACTGGTGGAGGAAACGGAGTACCCGGGGTAAACCATGCACCGACCTACGGCAAGTCACTGGCAACTGGACGGGAATCGAACGGGAGACTTTACAGATAAAGATACAGATATATATATTTTTAATCTTGCAAACTGTTGTATAACAGTACAGAGATACAAAAAAAAGATTAACATAACATATTAACAATACAATAATAAATCAGTGTTTTCTCAATGTGTACATTAGGATTATCGCCATTCTGTATATCGGACACCATGACTTAAAGTCCAGGTCAAATCGTACATTGAAAATAAATTTATAATCTTGGGACTTGAGGATACGTCAAAATAAAAACAGCTATACTCAAGAGAAAATTTACTATCCCTTGTAAAATACTTTGAAGGTGATCAACAAGGCAAACAATGAATTACAAAGCAACGTACGTGACAAGTCGCATTCGTTCAGTATAAATATTTCGCAATATCCAGAACTGAATTGATTTTCAGAATTGTGCATGTATCCACGTTTTTACCTGTTACAAAACTGAAAACAAGGGTTTTTATATCAAGCGAAATTGACACATTTCATAAAAATGAAAAACAAAGATTTTTATATCAAGCAAAATATGCAAATTCTACACGAAAAACAAGAGTCTTTAAATCAAGCGAAATATAAACATTTCACAAAACTGAAAATGAACAAGAGTCCTTGTATGAAACTAAATACCTTAGAAAAACATGAGGAAGTCTTTAGAAAAAAACAATCATTAAAAATCGGTCAATTTTAAACGGGCCACATATCGTGTTTCACAAAGACAAACACAGATTAACAACACTTGAGCAACGTGTGTTCCAAGGAAGTAACTTTGCGAGAATGTAAACAAACTAATAAATTAAAGTTATTTAAGGAGCGGTGTGTTGGTACCCGTTCTTAACACAGATCTGTATACTGACCTTTACACGTAAGGTGATAAACATACGTTAAACAACTTGTTTAATCTATTTAATTAAATTCAATGTTTTAATATATTTTCTGTCTTTCTTTGTCAATAAATTCATTGGTTTAGTTAATGTTTATTTGAACTATTTATAAAATTCATTTGAGATATATTTTTTACTCGTTTGGAAAATGAAAACATGGGTGACTTTTCCTGGAACAAGTCCTCAGCGCCATAAGTCAACTCGTCAATCGTAAATATGATTACTAACAATCTAATGGTTTAATTATTTCAATGTATCCGTCAAATATGCATTTATAACACTACTTTTATAAACACGATCAAGTAAACACCATCGGTGTCCGTTAATTATAAGCAATCGGATATTGAGTTGTACTTCTTTACGTATTGTTCTGAACTATTGTTAGAGTTCTGGTTATTGCAGTCAGTTCTTTTACCGATTTAAAATACAAAATATATTCCATACTTCTAAATTACAATGACATGAAACTCTTGTTCAAAACAAATCATAAGAAAATAAAATGTTTATATTCGACATATTGTAAATGTATTAGTTACCTATTTTGCGGAGCAGGTTATTCACACGCCTCTGTCTGGATCCTCTCCAGAACCCGGATATGGTCTGGTGACATTGAGGCATGCGCGGTACACCTGTTAACCTCAATGTACGTCCGGATTGCTATCATTTAAGCACACATCGATTCCTTATTGTTTCAGCATAATTGTTTTTTTATTTAAATGTTCAGACACTTGAGCTGGGGTCCCGTGTACTTTATGCTTTCCCCCATGTGTACGATTGGCATTCTTCATAGTCTGCGCCGATCAAATTGGATGTGCACAAAGGATTTGGGCTTTCTGGAATTCTTGCAAAATCTGCAAAGAGAGAACAAATTCGTAAATTATATATCTAGCACAGTCGACAATGTCTTCAGCTTGTATAATTCTTGTGCACGGGTGATTTCAACTCGATCAATTATTCACGGGTGTACGGACAGAGTGTTTAATACATGTGTCACGTGACATTCCAGTGATTTCAAAGTGCATTTATTTTGTAACGTCAGATGATAATGGTCATACACAAAGCAGATACGTGGTAAACTAAATCGACAGCAAAACAATGGCTGCATGCTTTTACATTCCAATACGGTATGGTTGATTATGTCATGTTAATCGCTTGGAAAAAGAACACAGGGCACGTTTTTCATGTAGTCATTGACGCGACAGACAGATGCAGTTGGCACACTAAAAGTGTACGGAACGAAATCAAGTGCAAGTAGATTATACAAATCTAAAAAAAAAACATTATGCGGTCAAAAGAAATTTAAGACAGTGGCAAATATCTGAGAAAGTTTTACAGTTCGAGATGGGTTTTGATTACATAACTCGGAAGAATCGTGCACTCTTGTTGGCATCGGTCTTTGACAAAGAGAAATGTGATTTTTATGCGCGTGTTTTCCGCACTTTTAATATTACTACAAAATCCGTAATTTTATTGAAGCCATATACTGTAAACAACAATGCAAAATCTTTTGATTTTGAACGTACGTTTTAGATATAATATAATTCTTAAGATAAACATGAAAGGGTTATTAATAATTGTAAAATCGATGTTTAATGCGACGATATTAGGAAAGCGACAATTTGTTGCTCGTTGAACACAAAGGTACTGAACCAAATCTGGACTTGAGGTTTTGGTTCAGGATTGCTACCAGCCAATGGATGGCCTCAAGTATTTTTGTGATTTGACTTAACGCATGTTTTATTGCCATTTGATGCATTTTCTGCGTTTTCCTTCGTCGTCAGTCACTCTGATTCAGATGTCATCCTTCTTAAATTTCACTTCTAATGTTGTTCAGACTTTGAATTTTACTAGGTTCCTGAAGAATCGTTAATCCGGAGCCAGTATAACGTCCGGCTACGATATAAAATCTGACTAGCAGCAAATTGTAATACATACTTATAACACGAGTACTGCTGTGATGCAGAAATACACAACTAGTACACGAGTACTGCTGTGATGCAGAAATACACAACTAGTACACGAGTACTGCTGTGATGCAGAAATACACGACTAGTACACGAGTACAGTTGTGATGCAGAAATAAACGACTAGTACACGAGTACAGTTGTGATGTAGGAATAAACGACTAGTACACGAGTACAGTTGTGATGCAGAAATACACGACTAGTACACGAGTACAGTTGTGATGCAGAGAGACACTACTAGTACACGAGTACATTTGTGATGCAGAAATACACGACTAGTACACGAGTACAGTTTTGATACAGAAATACACGACTAGTACACGAGTACAGTTCTGATGCAGAGAGACACTACTAGTACACGAGTACATTTGTGATGCAGAAATACACGACTAGTACACGAGTACAGTTGTGATGTAGAAATACACGACTAGTACACGAGTACAGTTGTGATGCAGAGAGACACGACTAGTACACGAGTACAGTTATGATGCAGAAATACACGACTTGTACACGAGTACAGTTGTGATACAGACAGAGATACAATTAGATAAACGAGAGTACATTTAAGATGAAAACAGACAAGGATTTTACAGTCGATGTTTCGTAAAAGATTTTATTCATTAATTAATGCATTTTAGCTCTTAAATGAGATGTTCGCATCCTTCGGAAAGGATTTCTTTAATGTTGATAGTTGTTTATTTTTTATATCTTTATGCAGTTTCTTATCCTTAATTGCTATGGGCTTGGTTTTTTTTACAAAGTGTGTACTGCATAGCGCAACCTTGATCACTGACTCAACGTCGAAAGTATGTATCTAGAAATATTCCCCATTGTTAAACCCTTCGTTGGCCTCTTAAAGACAAGCTCGAGTAACCTTGACCCTAGTATAGTGAATAATCTGTGAATTCTTAACCACTCCCACGGCCACAGTTGATTCATAAAATGCACTACATTATCAACACTCTGAGCCTGGTGTGAGGTCCCACTTGGGAATCAAAGCAAATATCTATTAAATATTAATTTTTCTTATCAGCTTCCCCATCTAAATAGTCCCCCCACAGGGTAATTTATTCATAACATGCACACAGTGCACTCATTGATACCCAAAATCACCAACGAATAAATAATTTGGGATTGTGACAAAACATCATAACTTTGGTGGCAGCGGTAGGATTTGTGCCGAAATGGCATTGAAGATTTTTGATTGAAGATTTGACGGAATGTATATACAAGAAAGGCATACATTTATCAAATTACCGAACCGCTGTACACATTAAACAATTCGACATCTGTCAGTGCTGTAATTACACGTTATAAAGATGTTCTGATTAAATGCACAGAACTTTGGCAAATGCGCCAAATTATGCACCGCGTGTTGGCCGTCGTGCACTCGTGTTGAAACGTTTAGATGTATGTGGTCCGTGCACGTCTCCCGCGATGATTTCTCATCTAAAAATTATAAGATCGATACTGATTGTAAAGACAACTCTGCACAACTGACGAAATACAATAAGTCAGCTCAGGTGAAACTACAGCAGTGCCTTAGCATTCAAGGGACATACCCCCTCGAAATTATGTCATTTTTCTGGGATTTTTTATTCTTAGCAAATATATGAATGCGTCCGAGAAATTCTGAGTTAATATGTCCAACCAGCGGTTTTCACCAGGCTACAGCTTTAAACTAGTAGGACGTTCAACATATTGATGCAAAAAAAATGCCATTATATTAGTTATAAGTTTGTTATTAATTCTTGTCTCCAATCTGTCATCTAATCTAAATAACACACGCACGCACGCACGCACACAGGAAACTGAATGTTCAGTTGAGGCGGTATAAAATGACAGTAGAGAAAAATATGCTGCGTCAAGAGAAGTCACCAACATCAGGGCCGAAGCTTGGAGAAAAAACATACGGGCGGCTAGGGGGGGGGGGGGGGGGTGGCAAAAAATTTATTGGCCCACACAAATATTTGCCGATTTGCCGGGAATTTGTCACAGAAAATAGGAAAAATTGCAAAATTACGGGGAGGGACAGTGATTGGTCCCCTAGGCTGCGGTCCTGAACACAGACATACCAATAGAGGACACATTTTGAACATTGTTGTGTTCTAAAAATACAAAAATTCAAGAGAAACGTTGCTGCCATGATATACAAACTACATGCAGACATTCCAACATGACTAATAATTATCAAATCACGAACATCAATCAGCTCGCGCCATTGTAGTTACAGAATCTTCTTGCATACAATGTAACAAATTAATTAGCTCTTGATAAACCAATGAAATTTGAGATAACAAATTTGTTGCCAATGAAGCACGAGATAACATCTTACGTTGATGACCACCCACGATGGTCGCGCCAAAGCATCATGGGTATCGTGTGGGGTGTAAAAATGTTTTCATGGTAAAATCTGTGTAATGGTTATGTTCTCCGCCATCTCATGTAATTATTATATATTGTTATATATGTATATTTTATCCTATATGCTGTCTGCATACGCAATAAAGCAAACTGAATTGAATAGAATTGAATGGAGTGCACGAACGGACATATTTTCCACGCGATTAATATACAATTTGTACATCTTACAAATTAGAAATCTCAAACAAAATTCTAATAAATAGATTAAGAATTTACAGTTATCAAGACATTTCGAGGTCCGCTCTTAATTTCTATTTCTATTTTCATTAAGATAAACATCACAAAATATTTAAAATGGCTCAGGACATATGAGTGAGCGAAAAATAAGAACTTGGCACCATATAAAATGATATGTCTTTGTATTACACAAAAGAACGCTAGTGTTATTCGTACAATTTAAAGGTGCATTGTCTCAAATTTTCAATTCTATTGTAGAATTACGCTTAAGTTAAAAAAAATTGATTTGCTTTCATTGAAAAGAAATAACTTTGCATTTAACAATTTCTAAACAGAATAAATTGTTACTTACTGTCCAGCAGAAACGGACTTTCAACTGAACTTTTTTATATCCGTTTTGCCATTCACGTGCGTTGTTGCCAATTAACATGACACAGTAACCACATACACCGAAAACTGCCACCGAGATATGTTTATTCTTTAACATTATTGCAATTTTAAATGAATACCTTTTGTAAAAGGTGTTTAAATACCCCTTTAGTGGGACTCGAAATTCCTTTTTTACCAATCAAACCACAAAAACAGGAAGTGCAAAACACGTGACATGTGTGGTTCCTGATCACATGTCGATGTCAAGATGTTCGTGGCAAGGATGCAAATCCGCAGCAAAAACATGGCAAGAGTGCTACTCCGCAGCAAATAAAAGTATTTTAGATTTTTACATATATACATTGTACAAATACTGACGCCATTAACTATGAGTTGATTTGAACAAAACAATATTTTGTCAACTTCCTCTGTCCGCGAAGATTAGACATTTTAAACTGTAATTTTAGATCAAGGAAACCGGTAACGGAACTATGAAATGACAACATGGCCAAACAATAAAATAAAATATTTAGAACAAAGACTCGACAGGTGTTACGTACAATGGTTAAGATAAAGCATTGAGTGTAATCAAAATCACAGGAAATTTAAAAAACAAAACAAACAAAAACAAAAACGAGTACATACAACAGGATATAGGAAGACTCGACAAGAGTAATGAGCTGATAAGGAATAAAGCAAAAAAGAGAACATTAAAAATTTAAAAAAGCAGGATATATGTTTGAAAAATATAAGAAAAATGGCAGGTTTCTGCGGTAAAAAGCAAGCTGCACTCTTGAATTACTTCGGTGGATTGATTTTGAAATTGATTTTGAAATTGTAACTACACAGAAGAACACTATCAAACCATGACGGGAACACGTGTGTCATATTCTATGTTTATTTTTATTGTGAGACGTGCATCTGTTGTAAACGTATTGTGTCAAATTATTATTATGATAGCTGCAGTGCATAATTCATTATCAAACAAAAACAAGCAAATATGACTCTTAAAGCTTCGGGTTGACTGCGTTTAAGTTTATTGATTATCAACTTCAATGAGTCAACATTTCGCCGGGTACATTCTAGGTGCTATAACTGTGGTCTCAAGAGTAATAAAAGGTAAACAAAGGTAGGATGGGATGGTGATAAATGTTACAGATGAGAGAACAAAGAGAAACGAAACTCAAATTTACACATTTACGTAAAAACTACCTTTAAGCAACACAAAACAAAGACAAAAATCCCCAGAAATGATTAATCAGTTCTAATTTTGATCCTTAATAGTTTAATTTTAGTTTTGATGTTAAATAGTTTAATTTTCGCAGCTCATACTTTCGGCATCCCCTATTTTCATTGTCAGTGACGTCACTTCCGCTTAAAATTGCATCAATATTTTCTATCAATCATGTAGCGTTGTGGTTATAGTTAGTTAGACTATTATAATATACATGCTGTTTTCCCCAGTGGATCGTTGACTCAATAAATCAGAGAGAGAAAGAGAGAGAGAGAAAGACTCAATGTTTTCATGTTTCAAAAAAATAAAAAATAAACTCCTATTTACACCAACAACAATCAGGGCTAGGGCTCTCTCTCTCTCTCTCTCTCTCTCTCTCTCCTTCCCCTTTCTCTCTCTGTTAACACTAACGATCTTCCTCTTCCCGTTTCTCTTTATCAATATATACCTCCCTTGCCTCCTCACACCTACCCAACCCCGACCCTCACCAACTGAAGTATAATTGACCTCCTTGACCTTTCTGTGTATGTATACATACGTTCGTTATTGTGTGGGATTTTTAAGCATTTACTGCATAGATATAACAATAAGTGTCACAGTGATGAAGCAAAATAATGTTATTAATAAAAATATGTCCCCCTAAGCCTTTGGACAAAATTACTGCGTAGTAAACACAAGAATGCATAAAGCAGATGTCAATGTGCGGAACGCCATTCGTCGGCGACACGCGACAGGTGTACTTCATAAACTTCAATTAGTGATATAAACCAACTAACTGTCAATACATTTTTATCATTAACAAAAACATTCTTCATAACTTAACACAGCAATCTAAACATAACTGTAGAAGTGTAGAAAAAGTCGATTTATTTGTCAAATTATTCCGGAATGCGTGACTTAAAACCATCACCTGCATTACACCATATGGTAATTGGCTTTGATCAAATCTTACCACAAGGGCGAATGATAAATACTTAAACATAGTCAGAATGTGTTTATTTACATATTAATTCCGATAAAAGTAACGCACAAAGACTTGGCGGGAGAGTTTAAAAGGAAGCGGTGAACGGGAGTGGTGTTTGGAGTAGGTTGCGGTTTTTTCTATCGACGGTCAAACCTCGGAAAAGAGACGCCGCACCAGTTAGCACCAAAAGACTGGTTTCAGCGTATAAACATGCGACAGCATGTATAGCAATCATTTATATATTATATTTACTTATATAAGTGTGTACTCTTTGAACTGCTGTGCTACTTAAACAATAAAAAATGGTTAACTTGCACTTTAAATAACAAATAAAATAGTTTTATATAGTTCAAATTCTATGTTTATTATGAATTACAAATGAAACAATTATTTAAAGGTATGTTTTGATTTAATATTTTGAAAAAGGGTCCTTTAGTTACATGTAGCACACTTAATTGTGGTCGCATTATTTAGATCATCTTTAATTTAGAAGTCCTTGGCATGTTAACGGATACTCGCGTGTATATGAGATATGAATATGTCCTTGCCTTATAAATAAGCTCCTCTGAAGGAAGCCAAAGAAAGAAGAAAGAAATTTTACACCCAAGGAACATAATTTGAGTTTTGAGAAAATATTAACAAATTTATGACGTAGTTACACTATGATAATTTTGTGTGTTTGATTTCGGTATTAAGCGGTTACCTGCCAGAGAACACAAAGAAAGTACAACAGTAAAACCACGATACTTTTGTATGGCGACTATAACTTCAGAAACGAAAACCGGAAATATATAACAATTGCAGGAGCACCGAGATCATTGCACACATGAAATTCAAGTAAACTCAAGTTTTAAAGTACATCTCCCGGGGTATGTTTACTCACAAAGATGGAGTAACAATACACAATAAATCATCGTGTTCCCTACCAGGTATATGGGTATATAGGACTCCTTTGTCAGGGCACTACTGCGCCGTAGTCTTGGGTATAATATAATATGCACACACTTATAATACATGAAAAAAATGTAGTGATACAATCATCCGCTTTGTACAAAAGAAATATTATGTTCCATAGAGAAAAAGAAGAAAAAATCTTTATGTTGATACTAATTAGATAAGTGCGCAATATATCCTGTTTAACCGCTGGATGAAAGGCCAGAACATCTATATATACTCTCTTAAACAACAATACATAAACGCTGTTTGTTTAGCACGTGTCATAGATATATAAGTTCAAACATTAGCACAGATACCTACTTGTAGTTTTGTTTGTACAGAGTCATTTTATCTGCCAACATCGAGTTCAACAAAGAAGGGTGGCCCGGTGCGCAGTGACTAAGTGAAATTAAACGTACATGGTGTATATCATCAAGTTATTACGTCTTAATCGCCACTTTATCGCCTACTTTACTATAATATACTTGTAAGTTCTGCAAAGAGGTTTTACGAAGTAATTGACTTGCAATGCGGTTAATGAGAGATCGGTTTTCGGATCAATTATATGTAGTAAATAATTTGTAGGCTGTTAATGAGTTAGTTTTGTTTTATTTTGATACTGATAGTCCTCCGACAAAGTCAAGGCAACAAGACGTCCCCAGGGTAAATCACTGACAATTGGCATGTGATTAGACTGGTTCTCTCCTTGAATTTACTTCTCTCCACTAGAGCTGCGCTCCGCTAAACACAGCAAATTCGTTGTGCAAGTGTGACGTACTTCCGCCTTGAATTACCGCGCACTGGTTCCAAACAAATCGCTCAGATGTAGACGTTATCACTTCATCTTGACACGTTGTTTATTGCTATCACTGTAGGTGTCAAGACGCCATCTTGGTTCTTTTGTTTGGAACCAACCGCCGGCGTTGCCTGGGTGTTGCTATACGCCAGCATACGTATCGAC
>JAUMGZ010117658.1:0-30019 GCA_032359645.1 Pododesmus macrochisma
ATTATTTGACGCAGTTATTGTTTGTTTGTCAATGCCTCTCGTTCTGTTGATCCTATTCATACTGTTTTTTTCATATTTACAACTGTATAAATCTTTGCATGGCCGTTTTCTATTGCCTTGTGGTTTATCTTTAGATGCAATTAAATGTTTATCTTGCTAAAACCGTCAATGAAATGATAAGATGTATTCAATGGTAGTGACAACCAACGATAGGACAAAACTGTGTTAGACAATACGATAATCAATAAAATCTTAAATCACAGAGGTTACGCCTAATGTTATGGTACAACGGTACATATAAACTAAAATATTTCCACTTGGATCGTATCCAAAAAATCAGGTAAATAGTATAATATATGTACGATTGCGTGTACGCGTGTATGCGCGCAGCCTTGTTTGCGTGTGCGGACTGGCGTGTGTGTGGGCGTGTGTGTGCTTTACAATTCGTAGTGTGAGTATCACGGTAAACATCTTTTGTATGGGCTTTATCACATTTTCAGAAATCATTTGAAAACCAAAACCGAAAGTGTCCTCACATGTTTCACGTAAGATATTGATTTAATTCTTAAAAAATGAATTAAAGTAAACACGATCCGTCATTGCCAGATATCCTTGTCTATGTCGTTTTACACATAGAATTGGTTTTGTCTCCTTTCGATATTATACAAGGTACTTATTTTAGTTTGCATTTTACTACCTGAAATGATTTGGTGTTCTTCATCTTAAATCATTGTTAAAGCAGAAATGAAAACTATTTCAAACCACATGCTCTAAAAGTTCTATCAATTGATTTATTGGTTGATCGAGCTTAAAGCGCCTGTGTTTAAACGGACGTCAAGAATACTTCCTGGTTTACCCCATCTGCTGTAATAATGGTAAATAGCGCGTCATCGCTAAAGTAATTATTCCAAAACAATTAAATGTTTACAATTCAACGGATGTGACATTTACACGAGTTTAATGGACGTTAAACTCTAATGAAACAAACAAACACACAAACAGTTCAACAGTCTGACATAGATGAACCACGTAGTAAATTCGAAAAAGAAGAATACAGAATGTCTTAAGTATAGACATAGATTTGGAAAAAAAATTGAATTAACATTGACATTGAGTCAATTTCTAATATTCTTTATGTATATTGATTTTTATCTCGGGAAAATCGAGAGCATGAATTGTTTTTAATTGTATTTGAAAAGAAACAGCAATGACATGGTCAAAATTATCTAAATCACTATCTTTATCTTCATTTCCTCAACAGACATTGTTACATTTACATATGTTCTCCTTGATAAATCCTGTCCTTAATACATAGATTTCATTTTTATTCATATTTCAAAAAAAGAATTAAAGTAATCAAGTCAAGAAACGTCATTTCAACATGCCTACTAAAAAACTATATTTATTTTATTATCGCGTTATCAAATTTAATATATTTATTTTTATAGATAAATGCTGTATAAATTGTTAATCTATGATACACTACGGAGCATTGAGGGGAATGGCGGATACTTAGTTATCGCTTAATTATATAATCTCACATCTTTATCGAGGGTAATTGCGGATACTAAGTTATCGTTTCTATAAACAAAAATCATATCTTTATCGAGGGTTATTGTGTATATTGCGAAAAACCAAGACAATATTCTAACGCCGTAAATTCATGGACATTGGCAAACAATAGGACAACCTTGGACGCACACAGAAAAATTAACCAAATATACATTTATAAACTACAAATGAAAACATCACGAACTTCAATTAAAAACAACTAGAGGCAAAACCAGGTGCTCGCGATATGGTTAGCGTTTCCTGCTACACATGTTTCTCCCGCCGGAATGTATCCGTGTCATTACGGTGTATGGTATCTCTTTCCACTGTTTAAAAAGAAGCACGTGGCACCATAAGAATACGTTACAGTTATGGTGATTTGTATCGAGATCGATGGCGGATACTAAGTTATCGCTTCATTATTTATTATAAAATTTCTTACCGGGGGTAATGGCGGGTAATAAATTAGCCGGTCAATATATAATCTCATATCGTTATCACGGTTAATGGCGGGTACTTAGATCTCGCTTCATTATATAATTCCACATCTTTAAACCTCTATAAAACAAACAAATATTTTACTTTTAAACAAAATATCTATCTAATATTAGGCGAAAACTGACTAACACGAAAACTTACACCATATAGTAAGATAATGATCTAGCTTAAATGAGAAAACTTCCTTGTTATGTAATTTCGTAGTGATAACACGATACTTATCTAGTTGTTATACAATGACAACCTACTTGTATTATTTCGAGATAATTAAGGGGATAACCCTGCTGACTTTAAAGACTTGTGGCCGTTGTTTTCCTGTCCCAAACTAAGTTTTCCTGAAGATGTGGCGAAGAACCGGTAAAACGTAAATTTGCGACAGTAAAACCACCGATATACGGTCGCAAATCTCCAAATTCAGTGGGGTTGTCCCTATTCTAATTTAAGACACAACATTGTACCGCCAAAACAAGTTTCTTTGTTTATTCATGTGTGTCAAGTGACTTTAATGGAGACCGAATCACCAACCAGTGCAGCGCTAAGTAGGCACAAATATATAGATCGATTACAACGAAGGTTAACAGGTTAAGCACAGTCATTAACATATGCTTCGACATAGTGTTTTACTTAATTTTTATATGAAATTTCAAATCTTACATTCAATATAATAAGTAACACTTGATACCGATCTTTGGAGTAAACAGTTTTACACGTTTGTACACAATCTTCGACGTTGTCATGATGATGCTTGCAGCCCGGTGTAACGACGGTAGATGTATCTTCAATTTCAGTCTAATGCAAAAATTTTTTATGCCCCACCTCTCGATCATATCTTACGCCTTCAGATGATAATTAATGTGCCTCTCTTCTTGAACATTGCATCATTACTCCACGTGTGATTTCCAGGGAAGGTTCAATGTGTGTGTGTCAGACAAGTTTTTTACCAAAAATAATGGCGTAGGCATATGCCGCCCTTATGACAAGCCGTTTTGATATGAATTTCACTTAAGTGTAAATCTAAATATATTAACATTAGGAGATAAATGTATTGTTATTAGGATTTAAATATAAATTGTTATTAGAAGAAACATATATTGTTATTAGGAGATAAATATATTGTTTTAAGGAGGTAGTTAATAGGAAATAAATATTTGTTTATTAGGAGATAAATATATTATTTAACAGATAAATATATGTTTATTAGCAGATAAATATGTTGTTATTATGAGATACATATATTGTTATTAGGAGATAAATAGATTGTTATTAGGAGATAAATATATTGTTATTAGAAGATACATATATTGTTATTATGAGATAAATATATTGTTATTAGGAGATACATATATTGTTATTAGGAGATAAATATATTGTTATTAGCAGATAAATAAATTGTTTTTATGATATACATATATTGTTATTACGAGAGAAATATATTGTTATTAGGAGATACATATATTGTTATTAGCAGATAAATATATTGTTTTTATGAGATAAATATATTGTTTTTATGAGATACATATATTGTTATTACGAGAGAAATATATATTGTTTTAATGAGATACATATATTGTTATTACGAGAGAAATATATTGTTATTAGGAGATACATATATTGTTATTAGGAGATAACTATGTTGTTATTATGAGACAAATATATTGTTATTGGATGATACATATATTGTTTTTAGGAGATAACTATATTGTTATTAGGAGATACATTTATTGGTATTATGCGATAAATATATTGTTTTTAAGAGATTAACATATTGTTGTACGGTGATAAACAGATTGTTATAAGGAGGTAAATATATTGTTTTCAGGAGGAAGTTAATAGGAAATAAATATATTGTGTTTAAGAGATAAACATATTGTTATTATGAGATAACTATATTCGTATTAGGAGATAAATAAATTGTTCTTAGGTGATAAGCATATTGTTGTTAGAAGATAAATATATTGTTTTAGGAGATAAACACATTGTTATAAGGAGATAAACAGTTTGTTATAAGGAGATAAATATATTATTATTAGGAGATAAATACATTGTTATTATGAGGTAGCTATATTCGTATTAGGAGATAAATATATTGTTATTAACTGATAAGCATATTGTTAAAAGAAGATAAATAAATTGTTTTAGGAGATACATTTTGTTATTAGGTGATAACATATTGTTATAATGAGATAAATGTCTTGTTATTATGAGATAAATATATTGTTATAATGAGATAAATACATTGTTTTTATGAGATAAATGTAATGCTATTATGAGATAAATGTATTGTTATTATGAGATAAATATATTGTTATTAGGAGATAAATCTATTGTTATAAGGAGATAAATATATTGTTATGATGCGATAAATATATTGTTATTATGAGATAAATGTATTGTTATTTGGAGATAAGTAACTTGCCATGTATGATAATGATACATTTATGTCCTTCTTATTCACAATTTTGCGTTCCTAACTAATAGTAGTGACGTATACTTATGTTGACATATGCTTCTTTTTAAACAGTTAAATTGGTTACTGTATACCGGAATGACACGGCTGCATCTCGGCGGGTGACCCATGTGTAGCAGGAAACGCCTACCATATCGCGAACACCTAGTTTCGCTTCTAGTTTTTTTTTTTATACAAGTTTCCTTTTTTATTTCATAAATGTATATTCGGTTCTGTTTCTGTGTGCGTCTCATGTTTTCCTTTTGTTGCCCATGTGCATGGACTTACGGCTTTATAATATCGTATTGGTTTTTCGGATTTATTACTTTGAAACAATTTCTTGTTATTACGAGAAATTTGACTTGTAATACGTGGTAATAAGTTTTTATTTCCAATTGTTTGATGATTAAAAAAGAAAGAAGTTATATGATTAAAGTATAATTTGAAGGTAAAATATTCTCAGCTTTCATTGATATACAACACGAAGAAATAGGATCAACAGAACAAACACTATAAAAATAAAAACCAGATAAGTGGAATTATGAGGACGAAAGACATTGACAAACCAACAACAGCTGCATCAAACAAATCAGCACAGGAATAAAGGGAGATTAAAGATGTCGTCACAACAATTCTCAAGATAAAGTTAATATAGGGACCAATTTAGGATAGAAAATCCGTTGGTTTAACCGGTTAATGAAACCCTAACTTTCCCAATTCCCGCACGAAACAACAAATGTTTCGTATAGACATACATTTAAAAAAACAAAACAAATGTCTGATTCTGCCAAGTGCTGAATGTATTAATTTGTTTGCTTATTAAATTCTTTTCGGCATTTATTTATGACACTCCTTTTCTGAATGTTAGGAATTTTAAATACAGATATATTCTGTAACTTTAATGTTGTACTGAAATGAACGGAAATCACAATGAAAACACTACCATTTTCCCTTAATCTCTACTTTGAGGAGACACATATTTAAAATGTCAACACTGCACTCATTGCAAACAAAACTATCGCTAAATGCATCCTTTTCTTTACATTACAGTATGACTGCCCTCGGATGAAGTGAAAAGGAAGAATTAATAGCAGTCACACAAAAAGGCAAATAACCTTATAAGTGGAGAAAACCGGACACGATCGATATGGATGACCTCTGTGATCACTTCGAAAATGTACAAGACGTCCAAGATTCACCAGAGTTACGACATATGCAAAATGCACAGTATCCGAAGGTGCGAACTGAATCGCCTGTTCAGGATTTGAGAGACCTGCTAAATACAAAACATCAGTATAGAATGGAACGAGCTAATTTTTCGCAAGATGAAGAATTTCTTCAAAGTAAGGTTGAATGTATATATTCGCGTACGGTACATGCAGATTGTGACCTTTCACAGTCGTCGGAGAAAGGTGAACGCGAAATGCCAGTAGATAGAAGAGAAAAACACTCACATCATAGACATCCCAGTGATCACAATAAGACACAGTTCCATGTTCACGTCGATACTAAACTCAAAGGAAAACAGCATCACCTATTTCAGCAAGACCGTGATCAACATGACAATGTTGGCCGTCCATGCAATATAGACAGATCGAAGTTTGCACATTCGATGGAAGATACCAAAAATCACAGGAATAAACGAGATGTGTATCCAAGAAGAGGCAAAGATTATCGTGAGGGCACAAAGAGAAATGAAACTTTTGGTAGTAGCAGCCGTAAATCAATGTCTAGGAAGGTTGACGAATCTGAGTCGAATTCAGACAACGTACGTTTACGGTCGCTTACACAAGACAGATTAATTGGAGCACGCCGTGATCAATCATGTGATGACAACCGCAAACGAAGACATTCAGAGAGTGCTGACCGTGATGATCGTAATAAAAGACAACGTATACACGAAGACAGCAATATTGGTTCAAAACAAATTCAAAAACTTTTCGACTTGGTTCATGAAGAAACCCCAGAAGAGCTCATGACCTCTATTTTAAAGGTGAAATGGGAATTCATAAGATTTCTTAACAACAGAGTTCACAGATTTGACCCATGTAAGATTGTACATTTGGTATGTACAGCTTTAAAATCAGAAAATGAGAAAAACAGGAAAGAGTTGCTAAAAGTGCTAGCAGAAACTGGCTTCATAGAGAAGGATGAACTAGTGCGAGTTCTTCAAGACTTAGCATTGCTTGTAAGTGGCCAACAGCAACAAACTCAAGTAAACTTTCTGTCTGAACTATTATCGATTACCCTTGATGTTGTCACGTTTGCCGATACCTCTGCAAGATTCCAAAAGGGTGTGTTCAATCTGCTTACAACAGTCGTTAACTCTCTTCAAGATCCAAATCAGAATGATGTGCTTGCAATGACCAACGAAGTAGAGAAACATTTACAAACCAACATGTCTGGAAGTAGTGACAATGGACTAGATACAGTAAGAGACTTTGGAATTTTACCTTCTTTTGAAGCGATTTTGGATTACAAACCGCGTCATATAAAGCATCATGTTATTGACAAACCGTTTAATAATGATGCCGACTATCTCCATCATATGTTTGTACTATTCAGAGAAGATTTTATGGGTTCATTCTCAAGGGGAATCTACAATTACTTAGAGCATTGTCGTCTGAACAGACGAGGAGTGTTTTTCGATCGAAATGTGCGAAACTATGAGAACGTTAACATCGCTGGAAGTCGCTGTTTACAGAATTCAGGATTAGTATGGGATATTCAGATCGATATAAGTAACCATGGAAAACAGCGATGGGATGTCAATAATCTCCTGCAGTTTGGAAATCTTGTCGGATTTATCGATCGACACAAGTCAAAAATGTACTATGCAACAATTGCAGACAGGCATATTCCTAATTTACGCAGAGGAATAACTTCCGTCTCTTTCTTAGACAACTTCAGGCCTGATACTAACAACGGGTTAGTGATGCTCGAGAGCAAATCTTTTTTCATTGCGTACGCACCAACGCTTAAAGCAATCAAGAATTTGTCGAATGACTTGTTGATATCAGGAAGAAAACTCCCGTTCCACAACCAAATTGTTAAGCTGAATAGGACAATACAACCACCACTATACGTGAAAAGTGAAATTAAAGAGTTAAAGATTGTTTCATTTAGATGCTTGCAGAAAGAACCTGACACATATAAATTTGCATCGCATGTTTCTTTATTGGAACATAGAACATGGCCTACAGCTGAAGATCTTGGTTTAGACAAATCACAATTCGCTGCTCTAGAGTTGGCGTTAACTAAAGAAGTAGCAATCATCCAGGGACCGCCGGGTACTGGCAAAACTGTTCTTGGGTTAAAAATCGTCAATTTTTTCCTTAATAATCAACATTTATTCGTGTCGGATGACTCCCAAAGCACTGATTACGGATCTCATTCTGGCTCTGATTCTGATATATTTGAGGACCGGGATCATGAGAAGAAACACGAAGCGCCCATTGTATTAGTGAGTTACACCAATCACGCTCTTGACCAGTTTCTCTGCGGCACACTGAACTTTCCAATTATGAAATACCATTCAAGAGGGGATATAGTTCGTATTGGATCACGCTGTAACAACAAAGAGCTCGAGCAATACAACATGAACGAACATTTGTACCAAATACAAATAAAACAATCTTTTCAATTTAGAAATATGTTTAGGCGCATGAAGGATGTTGAAAGACTTGATGTAGAAATTAAAGCCATGCAAACGGGTATCATTCACGAGGACTACCTGTATGATGAGGGGGTACTAAGTCGTCATGAGTATGATGAACTTGTGTACGGTATGCCAGCAGATGTTGATAATCCAGGAACCTGCTTATTGCATTGGCTGGAGATAGGGCAGATACCAAGTACAAGCTTAGACGAAAAGGACAAAAGTTCATCGAATGACGACATTGATGAAGAAATGACAAGGGAAGAGAACTGGACTAGAAAAGTTTCTGACGAACTAGACGAGACGCCAATATCAGAAGAAAGAAGTTCGCATTATGTATGTGATAATCGAATGGCATTGTCGCTGGACGCAAAACAACACCATCCGTTTTGGAAGAAATTTACTGCCGAGGAGAAGATGCAAATTTGTGCACAAGTCAAAGCAAAAGTTGCTCTGTGCGAAAGATTTTCGCCAAATTTAAAAAGGACAAATGAACTATGGAGAATGCCACTTAACGACAGATGGAAACTCTATAGGGAATGGATGAGGCAAGTAACACGTCCGATAGAAATCCGAAAAAGCTCATCGGAAAAACAATTTGTAGATGCACATACAGCTTATAAGAAGCAATTGGAAGAATGTAAACTTCACATTTTACAAAGAGCTAAAATCGTAGCATTTACAACTACAGGAGCGGCAAAAAATATCGACCTTCTTCGCAAGTTGTCCGCGAAAGTTCTTATTATTGAAGAAGCGGCTCATGTTCCCGAGCAGCATGTTTTAGGGTGCATAACTCTAAACGTCCAGCATCTGATTCTCATCGGGGATCACCAGCAACTACGACCGGCTGCTAATGATATCGATTTAGCCAGAAATCATAATACTGAAGTATCGCTTCTTGAAAGGTTGGTAAATGCTGGTGTTGAATTTAGGAGACTATCAACACAACATCGAATGAGTCCAGAGATTTCTCAAGTTGTATGCCCCGTTTTTTACAAGAACTTGCATGACGATCGCAGCGTGCATTCTTCAGTAAAGATAAGAGGAGTGTTGAAAAATGTCGTGTTTTTAAATCATAATATTACCGAAGATGCCGCAAAGAACGGTTCTCATAGCCGCAGCAATATGCATGAAGCCGAATTCTTGATTCGTTTGTATACTTATCTTCGACAACAGGGCTACGAAGCACAACAAATAACTGTATTGACCCTGTACAATGACCAAGTGCGACTGCTGAGACGACGTGTACGACAGACCGAGACTGAGTTTGAAAAAGCACGACAACAAATGTATAACACTTCAAACGATGCTAGCTCGAAGAAAAATAGAGTCAATATAACAGCAGTTGATAACTACCAAGGCGAGGAAAATGACATCATACTGCTCAGCCTAGTTCGTAGTAATGAGGACAACATTGCTGGTCATGTAAAAACATCGAACAGGATATGTGTCGCTCTCACCCGTGCAAAGAAGGGAATGTATGTCATTGGAAACCTAACTATGATGAGAAGATCAAAGCACTGGGATAAAATCCTAAGCAGAGCAGAGGAACGTGGCATGTTAACTTCATCTCTTGAGTTGGTATGTCAAACGCATCCAGAAACAACGACTATGGTGACGTCGGCAACTGATTTTGATAAGGTCATAGATGGTGGTTGTAGCATACAATGTTCCTATCAACTGAACTGTGGACACATTTGTGACAGACGTTGTCATATAGGTGATGAAATACACAATTTACCATGCACAAAGAAGTGTAAGAGAGAATTATGCTCCCGTGGACATCAATGCGAAAAAGAGTGCTCTCAACCATGTGGAAGCTGTCACGTTAAGTTATCTAAGCTCCTGAATTGCGGTCATGAACAAGAGGTAGAGTGCTACAAAAAAATGAGGAGTACCGACTGTACAGAGCAGTGCGATAAATTGATTGAATGTGGACATCGCTGCCAGATGAGATGCAGTAAACCGTGTAATACAGTTGAAGACTGTAAAGAGCTGGTAAAAGTAGCCCTTCCTTGTTCACATGAATGTCAAGTAGCTTGCTTTTCAAAAAAGTATCCTTCATGTAGGGTTCCATGCTCTAAACAATTACCATGTGGTCACCAGTGCAAAGGAAAGTGTGGCGAGTGTTGTCAAGGTAGACTTCACATACCGTGTAAGGAAAAATGTAAACGTCAACTTGTGTGCGGACACCCATGTACAGGTAAATGCTGCAACGTATGTCCTCCTTGTAAAAAGAAGTGCAGCAGAGGTTGCGTTCACTTAGGACAAAAAGGATGTGATAGACGCACCTGTGGAGAGGTGTGCATTTTATGTAGAGAAGAATGTGAATGGAAGTGTTGTAAAGATTGCAAAAACGCATACGAATGTACGAAGATGTGTCACGAAATGTGTGCCCGGTCGCGCTGCAATGAGCCTTGTTTAAAGCTTCTGAAGTGTAAGCACGCGTGCTTAGGGATTTGCGGAGAAATGTGCCCTGATGTGTGTAAGGTTTGCTCCAAGGATACCAAGAAATACGAAGAAATCACTACAATATTTTTTGGCAATGAGGATGAAGAGGATGCCAGATTTATTCAACTAAACTGTAAACATATCTTTGAGGTTTCTGGGCTAGACCAATGGATCGAGAATGAAAACACTTCTCCTGACGGGAAGGCTATTGTCATCAAGAGATGTCCTAGGTGCAATACACCTATTCGATCGTCAACCAGGTATGCAAATATTCTAAGACGTGTATGGACTGATGTTAAATGTGTCCAAGATATGCAACATCAGTTTGAAAAAGAGAGGGCTACATCATTCGGAACCTATCAGAAACTTGACATGATAATGAACAGTTTCAAAGCAGTAGCCATACCTGCAGAGTTAGAATGGGTCGCAAACCGCTGTAAAGAGGTTATGTCTAAGAGTTTTCAACAACAATGTTCTGTTTCATACAAACAATCATTGTTTAGTCTATGGGACAAACTTCATGGTGTTTTTGAACGTGTTGTAAATACCGGCATGACTGCCGATCTGTACAGGAAGAGTATACCACCGTTTCTCTCTATCGTGGAATGGTTATTTCGTAATAGATCAGATTTCGGTGAATTTGAAGGAAATCAATGTGTAGAAGAGATACGTCGATTTGCTTTGTATGTCGATATCTTAACTGTGCTTCACGAAATAATAACTAGTGAAAATTGCCTCTTGGATGACACAGAGAAAGTTTCCGCTAGAAGTTACTGTTCTGAATTAGAACTCACGGATCCGCAAAAGACAGTAGACGTAAAAACAATAAGAGAATATCTTGCTGGTATTGAAAAAAAGTTACCAGCCACCAGACTGAAACTCAGTACCGAGGAAAAGAACATGGTGATGAAAGCGATGAACTTCACGAATAAGGGACATTGGTACAAGTGTAAAAATGGTAAGATTATCTGCTTACACAGGGACATTGGTACAATTGCAAAAATGGTAAGATTATCTGCTTACACAAGGTCATTGGTACAAGTGTAAAAATGGTAAGATTATCTGCTTACACAGGGTCATTGGTACAAGTGTAAAAATGGTAAGAATATCTGCTTACACAGGGACATTGGTATAAGTGTATAATTGGTAAGATTATCTGCTTACACAGGGAAATTGGTACAAGTGTATAGATAATAGGATTTTTTAGTTAAACAGGTATATTGATATACGTGTATAAAGTGTGTATATGCTAAGATTGTCTAGTTACACAGGAACATTGATACAAGTCTATATATGGTAAGATTGTCTAGTTACATAGGGACAATGGTACACGTGTATAATGGAAAGATTGTCTCGTAACACGGAACATTGGTACAAGTGTACAAATGTTAAGATTATCTAGTTACACAGGGACTTTGGTTCAATTGTTTAACTGGTTAAATTGTCCAGTTACACGGGGACATTGGAACAAGTGAATAAATGTTAAGGTTATCTAGTCATATAGGGACATTGTTACAAGTGTATAAACGTTAAGATCATCTATATACATAGGGCAATTTGAACGAGTGTACAAAGGGTAAGATTGTATAGTTTCACAGGGACATTGTACGCGTGTATATATGTTAAGATTATCTCGTTACACAGGGACATTGGTACACAGGGACATTGGTACACAGGGACATTGGAACAAGTGTATAAATGTTAAGATCATCTATATACATAGGGCAATTTAAACAGGTGTACAAAGGGTAAGAGTGTATAGTTTCACAGGGACATTGGTACAAGTGTATAAATGGTAAAATTATCTAGTTGTAACAATGCCATTAACAATATGTTAACGATAAATTATTTTAGTGATACATGCAAAGGAGTTATATTTACAAATATTTTCATGGTGAATGGTGAGCAATAAATATAACGTATGTTACGTCATACATAATCTAGCTTCAGTGTCAATCAGACAATGAAAATTTAATTCCATAAATTATGCAGGGTGTCATATAATTTCAAACCTCTTTATAGTATACGTGTGTGTGTGTGTGTGTGTGTGTATGTGTGTGTGTGTGTGTGTGTGTGTGTGTGTGTGTGTTAACCTTAAGCAGCTTTATAATTCAGTTGTATTTTATCTACTAGGTCATATCTACTGTATCGGTGAATGTGGTGGCGCAATGGAAACAAGCCGATGCCCTGACTGTAAAACTGAGATTGGAGGACAACGTCACAAGTTGTTAGACGGCAATTCGGTTGCTAGTGAAATGGACGGAGCGCGACACGCGGCATGGTCGGATCAAGCGAACATGCTGAACTACGATCTGGACTAAGTAAACAATTCGTATTGCCGATGCAAGGGAACATGTTGAAATACAATATGAACTTATTAATTATATGACATGGTCTAAGCAAGGAAACAAGTTGCAAAATAATCGGGACTTATTAAACACGTGGCACGGTCGGAGCAAGCGAACATGTTGAACTGCAATCTGGACTTATTAAACACGTGACACGGTCGGAGCAAGTGAACATGTTGAGCTACAAAATGAACTAATTGAACACGTGGCACGGTCGGAGCAAGCCAAGATGTTGAACTACAATATGAAACTACAATCTGAAATAATTAAACACGTGATATGGTTGGAGTATGATAACATGATGAACTACAATCTAGACTACTTAATGAAACGTGAAGGATATAGTTTTATGTCAACTGAAATAGATTAATTAAACCACAGCACTATTTTGCACTAAAATATTGGTAGATTTAGAATCAGATACAACTCAGTCAAAGCATCAACAGAGAAAGTACTTAAACAACTTACTTGCTGTTATGGGCCGCACATAAATATATTTCCTTCAAGAGACAACAAACACCAGTCAAACGTAAACAACGGGTAAAATAACAAGATTAAAACTATAACGAATTCGGAAAATGACAAGATCTGGTTAAATACTAGATTGTCGCTATGATCAAGGTTAAAACGCGTTCCAGAATCAATCATAATTATTTAGAATACAATAAGCGGTAAAACTTATTTATAATAGTAATAACATGTATTGTATTTTTAGTAAATAGTGTTACTGTTATTTAGATAATGGTGTATGCACGTAATTTGTATTGGTTCGAAATAGTTATTTAATAGTAGTTGAATATGTGTTTTCAAGTTTCGGACCTTAAAATCATGCATGTGTATTTGAATGTTGGGGTCTATATTAAATTTTCATTTCAGTATACACAGAGTCTTGGCTCCTTCCTCTTATAAATATCATATTTATCGGAGGCATGATTCAGGTTGCATTTTTGTATTTATCACCCGTTTCAATTTGAATTTTCATTTATTTTTTCATATACGAATCTTTACTTTTATAATTTCTGAACACATGACACATACTATGTATTTATTATGCATTTCTTAAGAATGATTATTTATAATTATGTTAATTCATATCCTTGACATTCGTTTTTGTATTTTGTCAAATTAATTTGCTGATATTCTTAATTGCTTGTCATGAATCGTACACATATATGCATATTAATAGTACACGTTTGTACAATCGTCAGTTAAACATGTCTGACGAACACAGGTTGTATCACAAGCGTCTAGGATTATTTATCTAAGCAACCATAAATAAATATATATATATGCGTGTGTAAAGGGTCTACCAATGACATCATATAATACACTGTTATTGTTACTGTATTGTTAATTATCTGTAGATTGAACATGAAAGCGCTTAGCCTAATGCTTACCGACAACTTCGTTGTTTGTTAATTTTTATTCAATATACACATTTATATATATAAATATGATTTACAAAGTTTATCAGTAAAACGAATCAAGTATACTGGTTTATATTGATATGCTTATTTTCTCACATAATTTGCGTGTTACCACACCGTTGTGCAGTGTGTTGATCCTATTTCTTCTTGTTTTTTCAAACCAGTCAAGTTGTTATCACGCTGCTTATACGTCATTTGATTGGACCGCAACGTCGTATGAAGGTCACATATTTTGCAGTTTTATGACGTTATGATAGACAATTTAAATTTACCAAATATTTAAAAAAAAAAAAAAAAAAAAAAAAAAAAAAAAAAAAAAAAATAATTGACAAACAATGTATTAACAATATGCAAAGTAAAGATTTCATTTAACCGGAAAGTAACAAAATGCACAACTAAAAAATTGTGTTTGTATGTCTAAAATCCGTGCATGTGATTAATGCTCGTTAGATGAAATAAGCTTATTTCAATTTTTTGTAACTTTTTAAACATCTTTCTGCACTCCTGTTACCTAACAAACCTACATGTCACTGACAGAATTGGATAATAAGATATATGAAATCTAAATGAATGGCTAGGTGTACGTGTGATCTGTCTTATATTGGATGTTTTTCTTTCATGTCAAAATAATGTATGAATATGGCTTAACATAACAAGATCAGACCGCGTCTTTATCATAGAATGTATTTTGCTTTACTTTGCACAGTTCAATTTATTTTTGTATTTTCATTTGAAACGGTATTACAATAATATTATAAATACTATAAACTAAGATGGTTGTTTATGTTATAGTGTCATTGTATAAAACATATTTTGTTTTCAAATTTTTGATTGGAAGCTTTTGTAACTTTTTCCACTTAAACCCCTTACACAGTATTTAAAAGATTAGAAGATATATTCTATCAAAGTGGTTTTTTTTTTTAAATGAATTCAGTATATTTTCAACTGAAATGCAATAATACATGTACCCTAAAGTACGTCATGATATTGTAGAAAACCATGAGGGTATGAAACATATTATAATATGTTTTTATTACAAGCATGTGAAATAACGTTATAGCTCTACATAAATTTTGTGAAAAGTTGATTTCCAAAGAGGTCGAAAAAAACACAAGGTGGCAACAAATTAATTAATTATGTTTTTTCTGTAACAAAAAATACCAAACTAAGGTGGTTCCAATGCCGTCTTATTGATTGAAAGTTATCTAATATTGATTTACTTCACAAGATGAAGATATTCGTTCATCTTTATGTACTTTTTGTTAAACTGAGATATAAACATTTTCACATTTATTTTTTAAATGTTCTCATGTCAAATCTGTCATTGCATCTATTGATAAGTTTATATTTGAATCAAGTTATAATAAACTTTTAGAATATAATCTCGGAAATATAATCTTATGCATGGCGAATAAATCTTATACAGAAAACATTTCTATGCTTCTCATGAACGAATACATTCATCACTGCGGACTAAAGGGAACTAAATCTTCATTCATTTGAAACATGAAACATTATTTAAAAACAAATGGGTATTATGACACCTTATAAATTCATTTGACATTTAAAGCTAGATGTGTTTTATGTTTATGGTTATTGTTACCCATTCATTTGAGTATTATACAATGTATGTATTGGTATACTTATGGTATACAAATATTCTTTTTTAAACTTATAATTCTAATGAAGTATGGATCGGGCATTGACCATCAACCAGGTAGCAATATTCATGTGTCAGCAGCTGACACTATGTAATCCTTAGAAGGTTGCGATTTGGGTTTTTTTTAACCTCGATGTGGTCATGCGAAAGAAGTTCGTATAGCCTTTATAGTTACAAGCCTTGTGTGGGTTAAGTCAATTGAATAGCTCTGGCTGGGGTCTAATAATTTATTATAAAAAATATAATTTAAAAAAAACCTTAAATTACAGTTATAGAGAAGAAATGTGTTTAAAGTAATTTCTTGTTATTAAATATTTAAGACTTGTCACAAAAATAGTATTTCCAATTATGCCGTATGTTGTATGTTCTACTATAAGCATAGTGTATAAACTTAAAGAAAGATAACTTTTATGTGGGTGCTATTTGTTTTATCAATATGTCTTTTTCATATGAGTCGGCAATGCAGTATACAGATGTGTAAAAAGAAGCTTTCTCTTTTTCTTTGTGTCTGTTTACATGTTTATAAATTGTTGCTTTATTTAATTGTATTAATTGTAATACGTATAGTATCTTAAGTATAAAATGTAAAACTTGAATAATAATTATTCTAAAAAAAATATGTTTGCTTCGAATGCTACTGATTAAAGATTTCTTTTAATAAAAAGACGATGTTTCTACATTGTATTTGCAAAATAAAATATATTCATTTTAACTTAAAAAAATAAATAATAAAATTCATTTATGACTTGCATGTATCTGATTTAATTGACAATACGTTATTTGAAGCCCAAATGACAGAGCAGAGGATTTACATGGATTCCGTTCATAGCTTTATATACATTTAACGTTTGTCTCTGTAGCTGTTAACCGAAAAATTGTCTATAATTAAGTATTAAATTGTTTCCAGTTGGCATTTAAAGGAGATATGAATACCAACTGGACAAAAGCAAATTTAATGAAGTGTGCTAGACTGACGGGCTGACTGACTTACTTTTTTACTTACTTCTAGTTGTTTAATAGAAGTTCGTGATGTTTCCATTTTTAGTTGATGAATGTATATTTGGTTCATTTTTCTGTGTGCGTCCAACGATTTTTTATTGTTTGCCAATGTCCATGGGCTTACGGCCTAGAATATCGTCTTGGTTTTTCTATTTACTATTTTACTTACAATTAGGATAGAGGGGGCGAAATACGGTAGACGAAATATGGTAGCCGAAATATCATCGATCAAGCACACAAACTAAGAATACATTTAAGTATGAAGCAAAATAAATGACTGGGAGTTAAGACACTCAAACTATGACGTAGATTTATTTATTTATTTACTTTGGGCTTAACGTCACCTTCCAGAGTTTTTTTTTACCGATATCGTGACAAAGGACCAAAGGAAAAAACTAAATGAAAAAAAGCAGCGACAGTAATGGAAAATGAAAGTTATAGAGATAGTTCAGAAAGAAGGATGATTCCATGCAACGGCATTTGGCCATCTCTTCTATCAAACTTTACAAGAGGATCTTTATCGTGTCTTAGGGTTAAAAATCCCAGTGCATGGGATCGCCAGCTTAGCGTCCCTTAGAAGGACGTGCATATCTTTTCTGGCATCTACCTTCCAACCTGTCTGACTTGGGTGACCCAACTGGAAACATAAGCTCCGCTAGAATAACTCTCCGGGTCATCAAGTTTCTCATTTCTCCCTACCACGATCCTTCCATGATAAGGTACTGTATTTTGATGGCGGTCATACAACTTTCTGACTGCAGACCGAAGTATGGGTAGTGTATAACCCTGCCCCAAAAGCTTGGATGTCAACAGCAGTCATAGCATCTAGATCTAGTGAAAAAGTCTTGATAGTTATAGTTTTGTTGTCATAAAGTTTGGTGGAAAAGGTACTATTCGTGTCGATTTTTAGCAGGAGGACTTTGGATAATTTGGTGTCAGTAGTGTCCTTTTTTTCGAGTATGGAGGATATTTAATGTCCACGTTTTCATCAAAATGCTTTTCCTTTAATGCCAAAACGATATCTATGTAGTGATAAGAGACATTAAAAGACTTTGTCAAAGTCTTTCTCTTGAAACTGAATGGTATTTAGATCAATACTGCCTCATACGAATAACGAAATGTGTCCGCAAGTAGTGGAGCGCAATTTGTCCCCATCAGAATTCAAATAGTTTGCTGGAAAACCTGGCTTCAACATTCAACAAATATGTTGTCGCTAAGTAAGTTCAGTATTCTAGCAACATTGTCTTCAGTGTATTTTTGTTTTGCGTCCGAATCGTCTTAGACAAAGTATACAGTCGTGCTTTTAATTTGCCTGTTTTACACATAAAAGCATGAGTTCTTCGAGTCTAGATTTCAATTTAGCATGCGGTAGGGTAGAGTGAAGTTGAGAGAAGTCATATGTTGTGATGGATGATATGGATAATAGCGAGTGTGATCTTAGTGATACAGACAGCCTTACTTACAAGTGGGTGCAATAATCAAGCTCACATCCATATATAGTGCCAATGCAACCAAATCAATATGTAAAGCAGCTGTTCTGAAAATGTTTGATTACACTGTAAACTATAACAATAAAAAGTGGCATAACTTGAATATAAAAATCACAACAGCAAAACGATATATGCATATACTCGTACTATGTCAAGCGTGTATGCAAAGTTTCATTTTTGTTAATTTAACCTTTAGAAGGAGTTACGTTCGCAAACTCAACCATATTTTAGTAGCATACAGTGTCAATCATGTCTGCAAAGTTTCATTGTTGTGGGACTTAAACTTTAGAAGGAGTACTAGATGCGTTCACAAGCTGAACCATTTTTCTTAGTTATAAAGGGTTATACATCTGAGAGTGAAAAAAACAATCAAAAATTGTATGCACATACTCGTAAGTGTTAAACATGTCTGCAAAGTTTAACTTAAAACTTAAGAAGGAGTTGCGTTCACAAGTTTAACACTCTCAACTATATTATCTATGATAAAAAGGGTCATAACTCTGAGAAAATTTAGCCATAAAACAGCAAAACGACAAACGCATCTTCGTAACGTGTCAAGCATGTCTGCAAAGTTCAATTGTTATGCGACTTAAACTTCCGACGGATTGTGAATGCGTTCTCGAGGTTTTAATACATTCCTAACAATATTTTCAAAGTTAAAAAGAACAATAACTTCGAGAAAAATAAACAATCAAAACGTCAAAACAACATGCTCATCCCCGTATAGTGTCAAGCATGTTTGCAAAGTTTCGTTGTTATGCGACTTAAAATTAAGAATGAGTTGCTTTTAAAAAAGTCGAACTGAAAGACCGACAGACTGACTTACAGACGGAGTGTAAAACTAGTCCCCTCTAGTCGGAACGGTAGGGGACTTATAAAAGATTGCGCTATAATAACCTAGACAAAAAAATCAATTATTATCCCTACGGCAATTTAAGCAATGGAAAAATACAGACAAAAGAATGAGTTTGATACAGGATCATTGGAGGAACATCAACATTAAGTTCTGTAACAATCAAAAACACTAGCCAAGGGTATGGATAAAAAACCAAAATGGAAATAAGTTTATAAAACAGACACGTCACAATGACCATTCGTCAGTGACGGGGAATGTGTTATGAACAACATGAAATGATTAAGTAGTGTTCCTTACAAATTTTGGAAAATGTCTGTTATACTTGTAATCAGGAGCAATTTCTTAAAGTGATGCATTAACAATAAATATTTATTCCGTAAAAGTAAGGAAAATATTTCATTTTTAGGCCAGGCTTTCCAGCAGATTACTGGAATTCCCATGGGGACTAACTGCGCTCCGTTACTAGCGGACCTATATCTGTATTCATATAAGGCAGAGTTTATCCAAAAGCTACTCAGTTCCAAGAGAAAGACTTTGGCAATGTCTTTAAATTTCACTTTATTGCTACATAGATGACGTTTTTGTCACCGAAGAATAAACATTTTTTGTGATTACGTGAACATGATATATCCTCCGGAACTTAAGATAAAGGACACCACTGACACCGATGTGTCTGCCTCATACTTAGACCTCCTACTAAATATCGACACGTATGGTACCTTTTCCTCTAAACTTTATGACAAACATGACGACTTTAATTTTCCCATTGTCAACTTCCCATTCTTAGACAGCAACATATCATCCTCACCTGCTTATGGAGTTTAACTGTCACAGCTAATTCGTTATTCAAGAGCGTATTCTCACAACCAAGAATTTGTCACTAGAGGACTGTTGTTAACATCCAAGCTTTGAGGCAGGGTTATACACTACCCAGACTTCGGTCTGCTTTCAGGAAATATTATGGCCGCCATCATGATACAGATGGGGGGGCTTGACAAGTCTGTTTCTCATATAATTACAGACATTATCACTACGCCATAGTTTGAATTTCCTTACGTCATAGTTGGATTTTCTACCAGTCATTAACTTGGCTTCATACTTGCCTGTATTCTAAATGTGTGGGCTTGACTGATTTACATTTCGGCTTTCGTATTTCGGCAACACCCGTTATTAAGTGTGAGTAAGTCAACCAGTCATTACTTTTAAGTCAGTCATTCCACCAAAAGTCAGTCAGTCCGTCCGTCTGTTTGTCTTTGATTTTATATGTATATTTTTATTAATATATTTATATAACAATATGTAACAAGTAAAATGCACGGTAAAGGGGGGTTTTATTCCTCGTCGCCCTATCTTTATCGCTCTGCTTTAATGATAATGTTGCTACTTCTATTCTTCTCCTGTTAATCGTTTTTCTCCTTAACTTTGCTCTTTCGTCACCATAACTGTGAATTTTTCTTATGGTGACTGTTGACTCATGCTCCTTTTTGAATAGTGGATAAGGTTACCATACACCGGAATGACACGGAGGCATCGCGGCGGGTGACACATGTGTAGTAGGAAACGCATACTATATATCGAGCACCTGGTTTCGCTTCTAGTTTTTTAATAGAAGTTCGTGATTTTTTTCTTTTTTTAGTTAATAAATGTATATTTGGTTCATTTATCTGTGTGCGTCAAAAGTTTGTTTTTTGTTTGCAAATTTACGGCAAACTTACGGCCTTAAAATATCGTCTAGGTTTATCTATTTGATTTGTTAAAATGTATTTGTCCGGTGCGGCGGCTAAGAGGAAGAACACTTGCGTCGGTATCCTGTAGGCAGGGGTTCGATTCATGGCCGCGTCAAACCAAGACGTTAAACTTTTGTACCTTTTTTCGCTCCACAACATATCTTGGTAGGACAAGGACTTATTGACTCGGTGTTAGCATAATTTGATCGAGTGAAGTATAATTTCAATGTATCTTAGGAATGAAAGTAAGAATAGCATTTGTTTGATACAGATCAGAAATCATGATCTCTTTTGCGTGTTTATGTTATATTCACAACAGACGATTAATGTTTTGTTTAATCAATGAATGATGACTAATACATAACTATCAAATGTCGCTTAAATCCAAAGCTAGCTAACGTCATAAAGTGTTCAGCACCTCCTTTTATTCTTTGTTTTAACACATTTTCCATTTTGGCGGGAATACAATTACTTTTCCTTGTCTCGCGTTATCCCACGTAAGCAACAAGCAGCCTTCTAAAGTTAAGAAGTTTAACTCAATTTAAGCACTTTAACATTTCAATTTTTGCGATGTTCTCATTTAAAAACATCCCAATAGATACGTCTGGTCATTCAGATTATGAAATACTACACATTGGCTACTTCAAATACAAATATATTTACATATGCTCTGCCATGGTTTTTCGCCCGTAAAATATCGTTTTTAGTTGTAGCCGGAAACCAGTCTTCTGCCAACGGACCGATTTGTTACCGAAATAGTTTTCATGAATTTGGATCGCACAGGAAACTGCTAAATAAATGGTTTATTTATGTATCCATAATTAACCAGTAAACACCGAAAACAACAATTAACACAAAACAATACCAATGAAAACGTGGAACGACTTTACCCTGGGCGCAAAAATTGCTGCAGCCTTTGATTTAGTAGTTGTTATTGAGAATTAAATATGGGCACTTTAGTATTTTCATCATTGATAAAGTATTCAAAACTTCCATACCCAAAATATGGTGCTGAATAGGCCTCAACGTACCACATGGCCATCCGTTTAAAAAAAATTCGAAAATGTACATTTTGGTATTATGAAATGAGACAAAGCATGGCTTGTATAATGTTTAGCAGACGTATGTGTGTATGTATTGTATGTAACACTTACATGCATAGTGTACAGACAAGCAGCCAGACACATAGACACACAGACAGACAAACATCTTATAGGGAATAAACAGTTCTGAATTGATAGCGTACCCTGTTCATTGTATCTCCTGTTGAACTGAAATGTGGATTCTGTGACTGTGTAAATTAGAATTGTTTACATTTTTATCAACGCCTTTTTTTCTTCATATTTTCTTGAAAATATCGTCTTGGTTTTTCGAATTTACTACTTGAATATGTTTGCAGTACAAGTCCTACTGACAACAGCCTGTTCAAAATATAAAATTCCCTCGATGACACGATTTCAAATTTTTGACATACTACCTGCCATTGTATAGTCACTAAAATGCAGCTTCTAAAATATTGGCAAATTGAGATGGAATTTTCATCTCACACTTTTTGTTTTTTCAATTTTCATTCAATTTCTTCATTTATACTTTAAGTTCTTAAGAATACACCAGTGTCGATAACAATAACAGCTGGCAATTGCGACGATAATTTGCATAGATTATATTGAATGTAGAACTGTCATAAATTCAAATTGTTTCTCTTTATGAAAATATGACTTTACATTGTAACAAAATATTATTGATATTTGGGCTATTCTTATCAAAAAGGGAACATATAATCAGTAAACATTAAAATCATAGATATAGTTGATAAACCTCTCATGTTATCCAAGTATGATTGATTGCGCCTGATATACTTCCCTGTGCTAGACACCTTATCGTGGTAGGGAGGTTTGCGCCTGATACAAGTAGACTCGTGGTGTAAGGTCTGCATTTTTTTATTGGGTCTATTAGTTTATTTTTTTGTGACGTAAGGCGTAAAGCTGTAGAAAAATAATTGTATATTGTGAGACCAGTTTGTTACCCTGTGAGTGATGTTTTTGTTTAATGTTGGTGTCAAAAGTGACGTGTTTATTTGGGATCTTTTCTTGAGTGAATATGTCTTTTTAGACTGGACTATAAACAGACAACAATTTACAACTACATAATTTATACATTTAATAAACAGCAAATAAGATAATCAACAAAACATATATATGATAACAGTTTAATATACAAGTTCGTTCACGATGGCTTCCGTTTTCTCAATGTTACTAAGGAGTAAATAATGTCTATTGGAACTACTACGGTACTGTCGTATTGATCACGATAACTCAGCTTACTATTTACACACACTGTTGAATTTCACAAGTCCGTTATTCTATCAAATGGGTGCTTCACAACAACCCAACGACAAACGTTACTCTGGAACACAGTTCCTAAACACATCGACTCTGTCACTTGAATATTCAATATAACCCTTAAACTGTTCTCGTCAAATCTATCATCACCTTCACTTCACTTCAAACAATATCCTGCCTACTGT
Source organism: Pododesmus macrochisma (assembly GCA_032359645.1). Classification (NCBI taxonomy): domain Eukaryota; kingdom Metazoa; phylum Mollusca; class Bivalvia; order Pectinida; family Anomiidae; genus Pododesmus; species Pododesmus macrochisma. The sequence goes on from JAUMGZ010117658.1 coordinate 23,639, forward strand.
CGACCATTCCTAGTCACCTCTTTTCATAATACACATACCAATCTTCTACTTTACCAGCAACCGTCATCTCCCGCCAATAATCCAAGCTCAACCAATGTAAATAAAAACACCAAGGGCAATAACTCCCACTTAAGGTTTCACACCACTATTACATTAATACAGCGCATAAACACAATGAACAATACTTAAATGGTAAAGACATCATATCTGCACGGCAATGTTCATACTACTTAAACATAATAGACACATAATTATGTAGTACTGTAAATAAACATAAATTGATATTTATTCTGACAGTATGCAGGCTACTGAAAATTGAAAATATGTAAAATCTATCATTGGTTAACATAATAATGATAAACTTGATATAGAATCACCGATCGAACGTTGACCGACAATTCAAATTTTTAGGTCACCTGAGCCAACCTGTAGTGATCGTTCTTTGTCCGTATTTTTCACATTTTCGACTTCTTCTCAAGAAATACTGTGCCAATTTCAACCAAATTTGACAGGAAGTACCACCATGGGAAGCTGATTTAAGTTTGCGAATAAAAAGGGGCTGGCCCGCATAGAGGCCCTTTAAGGGGTCAACAAGGGGTAAAATTAGGTTATTTTAAAAATCTTTTTCTCACAAACTCATACTCTGATTACTTTTATATTTGCTACACATGATCCTTGAGATAACGTTTACAAAGTTTAGGAACAGAAAAAAAATCGTGCATAAACGAACCACTAGGGGGCGCTTCAATCTACAAAGGTTATTTTTCACTTTTTCGACTCCTTCTCAAAAACAACTGGGCCAATTTCAATAAAATTTGGTAGGAAGTACCACAAAGGGAAGCTGATTTCAGTTTGTAAATAAAAAGAGGCTTGCCCCCATAAGGGGGCAAAAAGGGTTAAAATTAGGTTAATTTCTAAAAAACTTTTTCTCACAAACTGATACTCTGATTACTTTCATATTTGATACGCATTATCTTTGAGATAACGTTTACAAAGTTTGGGAACAGAAACTAAATTATGCATTAACGAACCACTAGGGGGAACTTCAATCTACATAGGGTATTTTTCACATTTTCGACTCCTTCTAAAAACTACTGGGCCAATTTCAACCAAATTTGACAGGAAGTACCACCATGGGAGCGGCTTTAAGTTTGCGAATAAAAAGGGGCTGGTCCCTATTGGGCCTAACAAGGAGAAAAGGGGTAAAATTAGGTTAATTTTAATAAATCTTCTTCTTACAAATACGGATGCTCTGATTACTTGGATAGTTGATATGGATGATTCTTTTAGCCAAGGTCAACATAGTATTCAAACAGAAAAAAACTGCACATAAACGAACCACTAGTGGTTCAGCGCTTCAGTAGACATAGGGTATTTTTTTTATATTTTTGACTTCTTCAGAACCACTGTGACAATTCAAACCAAATTTAGTAGAAAATATCCCAAAAGGTAGCCGCTTCAAGTTTGCAAAAAAAAGGCACGTTGCCATTGGGGGCAAAAAGGGGTAAAATAAAGGCCCATGGGGCCTTTTGTAAATTTACCTATGCAAATAGAAAAGGTCAGGTTGAGATTCATTGCCAAAATAAATATGTACAAAAATGCATGTGTCGTCATTGAAAATCTACCACCAAGTGAATGTACCAATAATTCTCAGCATAAAAAGCAGTCCCAAACTGCTGTTTCAACGGTACAAATAATTCAATAATAAGTGCCGGTATGCAGTTATGTAAACTTGTCAATCATTATGAACTGCACGTTTTCCCGCGTAAATATGAGTTAATGGACGTTGACGGCTGATTTGAGTTTTCTGGTAATAGTCAGATGAACAAATTTTCCATGTTATAGCTGAGTCAAATTAAGAACCATTAAGCAATAGCTGATAAGTTGTGTACAACGTATAGTATATAATAGTCATTGACTTAAAACGAAATGTCAAAAGCTATTCTTGGTCATACTGAATACATGTATGATATAACAATTTTTTTTAAAGTGAAATTCAATTATTTTGTTTGAATAAAACATTTCGCTCGTTACAAGGCTTTGCCTTTTTCATATTATTTTTGAAGCAATATTATTTAAAAAAAATTGCTTTGATAAAAAGATTTCATACATGCATATACATTGTATATAGATTAGCTTCCACGGAAGTTATACATAGATATACATCGTCATTTTGTTTTTAAATAAAGCAGAACATCAACCAAAAGTCCTTTAAATGTAAACCATTATGACATATGGCGAGACTCAAAGTGCTTTATTACTTGTTAATGGATATATCATCTTCCGGAAGGACAGAAATTGTAGTTGAGTTGGTGTACTAATTGCGATTAAAGATACTTACATTACAACTGCAGTCCCTGAACTACACACAGGCTGAAATCGTTTGGTGCAAACTTGAACTTATTGAACACAAAGCTGTATACTTGAGTGCATACTATAACCCCAAAACAACCAATGAAAATGGGTACCTAGAACTTGAGAAGAGCCTATCTAGAGCAAACAATATAAAAAATGCATTTTTTATCATGACTGGAGACTTCAACCTTCCAGGCTGGGACTGGAAAACCAAATCTCTGAAACCAAACACTCAGCATACCAATATACACCATAAGTTTACAGACATCCTAGATGACCATGGCCTTCAACAAATGGTAGAAGAACCAACAAGAGAATCAAACACCCTAGACCTCATAATTACAAACTACCCGAACTCTTCATCAGGGTTGAAACAATACCTGGCATATCTGACCATGATATAGGCTTTGCAGAATTAAAAACCATTCCATCGAAACAAACCCAAAAGCCACGAAAGATTTCACTATACAAAAAAGCAAAGTGGGATAACATCAAAGAAGATCTTAAATCAATAAATGAAAATATAACCAAGATGAACCATCAAGATTGTTGCACGCAAGATATGTGGGACCATTTTCAGGACAAACTCGAAAATACCATAAATGCCAACATACCCCAGAAAACAGCCAGATCAAAAGACGGCAACTCTTGGATAACAGCAGACATCAAACGGCTAATTCGAAAGCGGGACAAATACTACAAGAAAAAAAAAGAAATCAGCTGATCCAAAGCACAACAGCAAATACAAGGAACTAAAAAGACTGGTGCAGAGAGAAATCAGATGGGCATACTGGAAATACATAGAGGACATTAAAACATCAGATCCAAATAACGACAAAAAACCAAACTGTATGAAGCGTTTCTGGACATTCATCAAACACAAAAGATCAGATGGAAATCAAATACCACCTTTACGAAGCAATGGGCTACTCCATCCAGACCTAGTTGAAAAGGCAAATATCTTAAATAAGCAGTTTCAATCAGCTTTTTCAGATAAAATAAATTTCACAAACACTGAATTTAACGACCGTTGCAACATGACAAATGAACTTTACCCTTCATCACATAAACATGGATGCAGGGAAACAAACAGACTGCCTGATTATGGATTTTTCAAAGGCCTTCGATAAAGTAAGTCACAGTTTACTTATACACAAACTGGATCACTATGGCATCAGAGGTAAAACCAACAAATGGATACAAAATTTCCTTTCTGACAGGAAACAAGTGGTAGTTGTAGAAGGGGAAAAATCTGACACAATCAATGTAGAATCAGGCGTCCCACAAGGCTCTGTACTGGGACCCAGTTTGTTCCTCTTCTACATAAACGACATGCCAGAAGGTATTCGCTCAAGGGTAAGACTCTTTGCAGATGACACCATAGTTTATCTGACCATTCCAGACGTAGACAGTGCGAACCTACAAGAGGACCTCAATAAACTTGCAATCTGGGAAACAAAATGGAAAATGATCTTTCATCCTGACAAATGCAATGTACTAACAGTTACAAGAAAACGCAAACCTATTATTAGAGAGCACAAATTGCATGGCCACACACTGGAACCTGTAAAATCCGCCAAATATCTAGGTTGTACGATAAGCTCAGACTTAAAATGGAACGAACACATCAGAAACATCTGTAACAAAGCAAACAAGACCATTGGATTTCTGAAACGAAATCTCAATATCAATAACACCACTATAAAGGAAACTGCATACAAATCCCTAGTCAGACCAACCTTGGAGTATGCATGCACAGTATGGGACCCTTTCCAGCAGAACAACAAACACCGGCTGGAAATGGTACAAAGGAGAGCAGCAAGATATGTCTCTAACAGATATCACAACACCTCATCCGTTAGTGACATGATTACCGTACTAGAATGGAAAACCCTTGAAGACCGGAGAAAAGCAGCAAAACTCACAATGATGTATAAACTTGCAAACGGGATGGTAGATGTAAATACAGAAGACACTCTCATTCCACCAGACAGAATATCCCGTAACTTAAACAGCAATGGTTTCACATTACCAACATGTAGAACAGAAGTGAGGAAAGAATCATTTTATCCAAGAACAATAAGGGACTGGAACGCACTACCACTCACCACCACCAGTGCAGGTAGTATTGAAAGTTTCAAGACTCGCCTACATGAGACGATTTAGACCACCGTCCAGGATGTTTTTAACCTCACTGTATATAGAATATATAGCACAGAAATGTTCATATATTTTTATCCAAAAAATGTACATGTGCATCCAAAAGTGGCAAAATATTTATTGATGGTGGCCGCAAAATGGTAGAAGTAGAAGTAGAAGTAGAAGAAGAATTGTCCATACAACCGGAATATTAAATGTATCAATAATATTAAAGAAGAAGATACATCTCTACAAGCAGAAGCTTACGGGTGTCAAATACAATGAATCTACAGTGAAAGACAGGGACTATATAATATATATATATTTACTTTTTTGTCGCTACTGTTTATACTATCATTTAGTGAGCTAGTTACAGTATGAACAATATATAATATACATATAAGGACAATCTGATAAACATCATATCCTTCTACCAACTGAGTTTTTCCACGGAGAAGTAGGATATTATTTTAGTCAGATTGATGATATAAGGACTTTTTTGAAAGAGTCTAAATAATCGGTCAGACGTGAGAAATAACCTTATTCAGTTATTGACAAATAGTGTTCTACGTTACTCAATTATTTTGTGCTGTTGTTGTTGGTTTCAGTGGGCCTTCGCCCCATCCTCATCCCTCCCATACAGGGGAATCTCTGTGGGACCTTAAAGGCGGCCATCAATAAAGAAAAAAAATGCCTCGGTAGATGAAAAAGCCATGTTTCGCCCACGAAGAGAAGCATTTAAATTAAAAACATCTATGTGTGGATAAATCAGTATGTAAAATGTGACAGGACATGTTTTGTAAAATGCTATCTGACATTTTGTTATCGAAATAGAAATACTGTCGACACCGTGTAATGTAACAGTCACACGTGGACTTGATCAAAGTACTGATGTATACATATTTTTGTTAATATATTTGATGAAATGATAGTCTTTTGTTACGTTTTTTGTTCTCTAATGAAAAATATATTTTTTGTCCTCCTTATTTTCATCCTTTCTCCCGCTTTTTCGTCCTTCCTCCCGCACCTTTCGTCCTTTTCCCCGCCCCTTTTCCCCTTCTCCTGCCCCTTTCACCCTGTCCTCCCCCGTCAATTTTATATGACAATTTCTTGTGCAAGGTGTTAGAACAATGAAAGGTTTTAAAAAAGGTTGCGTGAAAAAGTATGACAAGTACATGGTCTGTATCAGTATCTCCTATGGTGTCTACTGTAGTCGGTAATGAAAAGTAGGTCACCGCGAAAAGCAATCTGATTAAAACCAGATCTACGCTGCTCCCGTTATTTGGATATCGCATCGCAGGGTACAACACAAATTGTTAAATTGTTAAGGTTATATATATATTGGCGCCAAAATTCTCAAAACACCGACGATTCTGAATGCTCTAAGCTGATTGGCTGCTTTGAAAGGTCACGCCAACGACCTAAACAATCTCAGATCTTCCTAGCGACACCCCGGGAGCAATAGGCAGATCTGGTTTTAGTCAGATTGCGCAAAAAGGTATATAAATCTGTGTGAATTTTAGGAAGACTTGTTCAGGCCAATATCTTTTTTTATGTTAAGTAGTGCATGAAAAGTAGGTCGCAAAAGACCTGTTAAGACCCAGGGGTTCTAGAAGTATGTAAGTCTTTTTATGATATTCGCTATTTTAGACCTTTTTTTGGACTTTCATAGGACCCAATCTAAAGCATACCCGGGGTCCAGACTTGGTCTGAAGGACTCTCGGTAGTCTGTCCTACAAGACTACCTACTCATATTTTTGGCACAATTGACTTTGGTCCACCCAGGGGTCCTAGAAGTATGTAAGTCTTTTTGGATATTCGCTATTTTGAACCTATTTTCGGACTTTCATAGGACCCAATCTAAAGCGGACCCGGGGTCCAGACTTG
>JAUMGZ010117659.1:0-17404 GCA_032359645.1 Pododesmus macrochisma
CTCTACAATACTAGCAGACATGCTCACTTTTCCATCCCTCTACAATACTAGCAGACATGCTCGTTATTCCCTCCCTCTACAATACTAGCAGACATGCTCACTTTTCCATCCCTCTACAATACTAGCAGACATGCTCGTTATTCCCTCCCTCGACAATACTAGTAGACATGCTCACTATTCCCTCCCTCGACAACACTAGCAGACATGCTCACTATTCCCTCCCTTGACAATACTAGCAGACATGCTCACTATTCCCTCCCTCGACAACACTAGCAGACATGCTCACTATTCCCTCCCTCGACAATACTAGCAGACATGCTCGTTATTCCATCCCTCGACAATACTAGCAGACATGCTCACTTTTCCATCCCTCGACAATACTTACAGACATGCTCGTTATTCCATCCCTCGACAATACTAGCAGACATGCTCACTATTCCATCCATCGACAATACTAGCAGACATGCTCACTATTCCCTCCCTCTTCAATACTAGCAGACATGCTCACTATTCCCACCCTCTACAATACTAGCAGACATGCTCACTATGCCATCCCTCTACAATACTAGCAGACTTGCTCACTATTCCCTCCCTCGACAATACTAACAGACATGCTCACTATTCCCTCCCTCGACAATACTAGCAGACCATCACTATTCCCTCCCTCGACAATACTAACAGACATGCTCACTATTCCATCCCTCGACAATACTAGCAGACCATCACTATTCCATCCCTCGACAATACTAACAGACATGCTCACTATTCCATCCCTTGACAATACTAGCAGACCATCACTATTCCATCCCTCGACAATACTAACAGACCATAGTGTCCCAAAGAGACGACAGTAATAGGTAAGTAGTGACCTCGTTGCGTGGAGATCAAAGTATGTTCCAGGCGTATATTTTGGATAGGTTCAGGGTTTGGGGGCCGAAGTTCAAGACACTATAAATATACTGTCCCATTTTGACTTTTCTCATTTCAGGTTCTCCTTCAAAACTATTTGACATATTTTAACCAAATTTGGTAGGAAACATTCCTAAGGGAAGGTGATTTTAATGATAGGGCTTGGCCTCCAGGTTGCCCCAAGAGCAAATTTGAACAAACAAAAATCAAAAATATTTAAATAAACTTAATAGGTCTAAGGTTGATATTTGCATATGTAGTAACCTTGGTACACAGAGAACTAGGTTTGCACAAGGCGCGTCTCTGGGGTCAAAAAACAGATTACAAGTTTTTTGGTCAAAGTGCAACACTATTTGTATACTGCACATTTTTAACCTTTTACATTTTCGACTTCTCTTCCTAAATCACAAGACCATTTTATCCTCACTTGATACAAAACATCCATACATAGGGGAAAGAGACTCAGATTAGTTCCATTCATGGGGATCCACCTCCTGTGGGCCCGAATAAGGGACCAAAGTGGGAAAATTTCAAAAACATCCATCTACAATGTATTTAACCGGAACTCGGGAAGGCCTAGAGCTTTAAGCTTGAATTTGTACAATCTGATTTAAACCAGATCTATTTTGCCCCCGTTATTTGGATAGCGACATCCCGGGAGCAAAGTAGATCTGGTTTTAATGAGATTGGAATTTGTAGTAACATTGGTGCAATGAGAACCATTTATTTTTAAAGCATATCTCGAGAGTTACTCGTTTTGGGGTCAAAGTTCAACACTATTTGCATATTACATACATGCAACTTTTCATATTTGCAATCATTTCCAAAACCACTGAACTGATTTCAACCAAATTTGAGTAGGGAAAGGGAATTAAGTTTTGTTCAAATGATGGGTCTCAGCCTTAAGACGGAGCCAATTAGGGGTACAAATGGGGAAAATTTGACATAATTTGATAAACTAATCAAATCCCTAAAAATTATCTAATAGGCATTTTCCATTAACCGAATAGCCAGTGCCCAGTGGACCGCTTGTTCCGTCATGTTGCAGGAACAACAGGTGTTAATTAATTTGATCTCATAAGGGGAAATACATAAAAAAAATTCCTCCATCACTTTCTGTAGTTTGTATATACATGAACCGACAAATTTTGTGATTTTTCTTATCAAATTTTATTGTGCATTGTTCTATATATTTATAATAAACATATCAAAAATAATACATGTACATTTCATGTTAACAACACTTATTCATTTTAAAATATGTATATATATATTTTATGTATAAAAAAACCATTCACAATCATGCACGATGGATTGCACACTACGTGACTACGTCACACACGAAAACACTCGCACATACACGCACGCACGCACACGCACACACAACACTCACAACAGTGTCACATATGTAGATAATTCGCCCCCATACGCACATGCAAACATGCGTAGATCAATAATGCCAGCCAACATATAGCAAAACGGTTCCATCCGCAATCGTGATAGTTCACTCAGGAATATGACAGGTTTGATGTTGTTGAGTGAATTTCACGATTGTCTTATCTTATTCACGTGCACCATTCGGAACTCCTCGACCAATGCTGGTCATCAAAGGTAGGTCATCCGAGGTGTTCCGAATGATTCACGCGCATATAAACGACATGTCCATGAACGCATAATCAGGCGCCCGCACACGAGAGTGCGTGCACAGACATTTCGCTCTAACTATAAAACAAGGTAGGAATTACCTTTATCGTGCAGAAATAACTTTTTTCGTTTAAATATTACAAGAGAAACAATTATGTGTACACAATGTTTTGTCGGGTAGCAATAGAAAACATTTTATGCACAGTTAAAAATTGGTACGTAATGGAATTATGTATTTGTGGAGTAGTTACAATGTGAAATTGGAGCAAATTTGTACCCCCAACGCGCGACAATTGTGATGTCATATTGTTAAGGGATTTTTCTAGGGAATTCTAACAGTTGGCTTTTCCAACATATGAGTTTGTTTAGACTGGTCCCCTCTCTTAGTTTTCTTCTTCTGCCAGGGCGCTTTTTGCCCACAAAGCAGTGAGCAACCGGAAGAGGGTACCTGTCTAAGAGTTTGTGAAATACGAATGTAATGTTCACAAAAGTAAAAAAAAAATGAAAATATTAATATACGTGTAAATATAAGAATTGATTTGGGATTCAGTAAAGTTCATAAGGTGATGATTATACATTTGTAGTTGTCCTTGTGCAAATTTGCATTTGCTTATTTTTCACGAAGACCAAACATAATCTTCACCTCGTAAACTTTATTGAAACACATGTTATGTTATAAATAACAAACAAAAAGGATTAGAAAATTGTTCGGGAACACATTCAAGCATAGTTCATGTATCACAGATTATGGTTCATTGTCTTTGTATCTCGTTAGATGTGCGTCATTGTAACATCGTGAGATTTCTGTGGGTTATCGTCTGCTCTCTCTGCTTCGTGTTCACTTCTACAAGCTTTGCAACTCTTTTTGCAGAAGAAGATTTTCTGGATGACCCTGTCGTATGGCTCTAAAGACCTCAAGGCGAGAGGAAGGAACTTCCAGTTTTGCAGTTTTCTTGGAAGTATCGTGGGTTTTTTGTTCTGAAGTACTTTGATAATGAGAACGACGATGGCAATGGCGGCGATTGGGACGAGAACGCCCGTCATTGCTTGCCATCCGGCGACAGACAGACCGAATACAGCGGTTGGTAACAGGAAGAACATCAAGATGAGATACACAACGGCAAACCAGCGGTACTTTGCCGTCTCATTGCCGAGGAATTTGGCAAGGGGCACCGGAAATCGGAGATATACGATCGGATAAAACAGAAGTATACCGGAAATGTTGAAAAACAAGTGACACATCGCCACCTGAAGCGGATCCCTCATTTTGTCAGCATCCGACGCCAAAGCAGCAAGGATTCCAGTTGTCGTCGTTCCTATGTTCGCGCCCAATGTCAGTGGATACATTCTGTCAAGACCGATCACTCCGACACCGACAAGTGGGGTCAATGTGGATGTAAATATTGAACTTGACTGTACGACAATAGTCAAACCACAGCCAATCAAGATGGCGACGTAGCCAGTAAAATAGCTGCATTTTCCGGGAAATTCGTAATTAACAAACTTCTTGATGACCTTACGGATGTTTCCTCTAAGCAGAGAGTTAAGCAACTTGACAATGGCGAATAGACAAATACATAAGAGTAATAGAGACAGCACCAGGAGAACTCCACCAAGAGCTTCATCATTCAGTGCAACGTGCCGGAACAAATAGTCACCTGAAAAACATGTACATCTAGGCGTTAAAAATGAATACAGTCACTGTTTGCATGTTTGTTAACTATCCTAGTAATCTACAATATTGTTTACGCATGATGACTTTCATCCACATTTTATTATCTAGGGGAGATTACCAGTCAATAAAATGATGAGCTCAAGGTGACTTAAATTCCTTTACTTTATTATTTAGGGGAGAACACCAGTCTGTATTAAAAACTATACTTTATAACTTACAGTCATCTATTTTATTATTGTGGGGAGAGTACGAGTCTTTAATATAAACTCTTAAGTTATGACTTGAAGTCATCTACAAGTACTTTCTTATCGGTATATAGGGGAGAATACCAGTCTATAATTTTAACTATTCGTCATAACTTACATTCATCTACACAGACTTTGGTTGCGTTAATATCCGTTTTGTTCTCCTTGTATTCGCAGCAGACTTTAAGCAATCTAATTTCGCTGCTTTCGTGGGTTTGTTTGGCAATCTTTTCGATTCCTTTTTTGTCAACCTAAACAAAATTAGAAGAATATAATCAAATTTTTTATAGAAAGAATTAATCTTTCATGTAAATGTGATTAGGCTGGGAAGCGCCACCAATATGCCATCAACCATATCAATTGTTTTTTATTTTTTGCATGTATACTCTGTTACTCTGACCAACAAAAAACTCATGTCACATAAGACATACTTAAATCCTAACTTTACTTTGTCAATATAATTTGTCATTTAGTCGGTGTAATCGTCTTACCTGAATGACAATTTTTGTGAATGGTTTAGTGATGGCTTTGAGAAGATCTTTCTTGCCGTCTGCGTATTTCTGGAGGTGCATGCTATCCACAATTAAGCCGCTTAGTTTATACAAATATCCTGTTTTTAAAAATAAACATGCCTTTGAAAAGGTGTCTCTATTTTACCAATAGCATTCAAATGCAAAATAAACAACTTTATACATTATAAAAATGGTTTGTTTATTCCAATGTATGGAGTATACCTATTTTGACGGTACATGTGGAGTATCTTTACAACGACACTCTTTATAACAACAAATTCATTACAACGGCACTATTTTTTTTAACTAAAATTTACATTTTAAATATAATTTGCATCCAATCACAAAACCGTTTGTTTGTTTGTTTTTTGTTTTTTGTTTTTTAAATTAAGGCTTAATGTCACTTCCGGAGTATTTCACCGATATCTTGACAAAGGAGAAAAACCAAACAATAGAACAGGAATTCTTTACAGTGACAATGACAAACAAGGTTATTGTAAAGAGGCTCCACTGCACTGTTGTATAGGGCAGATGCAGATATACGGTGACGGTGCTTTAACCGACTGTTTTTGGGTCGACGACTTTGTTTTTTATAATGTCCTCGACGATCTTAAAGCATATCAATATAGATACAGGAAAGTTAATTTGTGTTGAATCGCCATCACCACAGCTGGACGATTGCAGGCGTCCCACAATCTTTGACGTCCGACAAGGTCTTTACCAAGACAATACTGTAGGAGATACGAGTTTACCAACAATGGCATAGACCAGCAAAAGAAATATGTAAGCGCATTTTTCTTATTTTGTTCTTGGGTTTCGGTAAACTGTTTTGAAATTCACTAAATACTTGATAACCAAAAAAGTAATGTATTTAAGCGTTCAATTTTTTTTTAAAACTATCTTCGCATAAACTTCTTTACTTTGCAATGCATTGGTATTGTGGTCAACCACGAATTGTGTGAAAACATTCTATTCTTGAATTTTTAAGACATATTTAAGCATTGATAGCGCGCTACAAGTAATTTGCCCTTGTCCAGTTGGCATTCATATCTCCGATGAATGTCAACTGAAAGCAGTTCAATACTTATATTTACCATTTGCTATCCCATTGTAACAAACTAAACAGTAAAATATATGAGAAACTAAGAGATAAGCAATGATAAACTAAACGATAAGCAATGAGAGATGGCATTCATAGGTGATATGAATGCCAACTGAATTCGGTTGGGATATATAGTGGCATTGCCATGTTATGGTAAATATTCACCTGTTAATACTTCTATTGGTAGTAAAATGATGACAGCCAGCCAGTTGAACATGTCGTGAACAGTGGCACCAGCAAACGCTCGGCGGAAGTCGGATTTGTCCGTGATTTGACCGAGCGCTACGATCGTATTAGTAACGGAAGTTCCAATGTTGGCTCCCATGACAATTGGGATGGCTGTTCGCACGTCCAATACTGTAAAAATGAAAAATATTTATTAAATTTTGTACATGTCAGAAGACACAGAATCGTTCAGACAAGTTTTAGATATTCCCTGAATCGAATCGGCGTTAATGAAACGAAATAATTCATCTACAGCACGTGGCAAGATTAAGATTATGTAAGGAATAACAATTCTTCTATATAATGCTTACTTTATGTTGCTACATGTATATATATATATTTAATTCTAATCACTTGTACAAAGAAATTTAATAAATAAAGTGCAAGCAATCTGATTAAAACGCCGATCTATCTTTAATAGCATGAATGCGGAGCTATTAGAGGTAGACATTTTAATCAGATTGAACTTTAGGTTAACTATATAAAATTGAAAAGAATGATAAACTTACATCCTCCTGCTCCGACCATGGCTACAACAATTGATGTTGATGTTGAAGAACTCTGTACCAGAACGGTTGCTAGGACACCAATCATCAAACCGGCAACGGGATTGGATAAAATGCTATTCTCGCGGAACACTGAGCCAGCTGCTTTACCTGTAAAGAAGAGTAAGATAAAATACATTGTTCTTTCAACAACAAAATATGTTTTAGAGAAAAAAAAACAAGTAGATATAAGAAAATTTGTTAATTCTGAAAAATAACAATACAATATGCTCAGTCGCGACAAGAATTAGTGAACATATCCTGGATAAAAGCTTTAACAAACGACTGCATGGAATTGACTTTTTTGACCAGCTCCCTCCTCCGTAAGATACCTTTGTATGCTACACAGCAAGAGAACTATGAGAGTGAACCAGTCTATTGTAATAATAGATAACTCAATCAACATCTTTGACTTACCTCCTAAAAGTTTGAAAGCGGAACTTAGAAAGTCTAAGGAACATATGAACAGGTAGAGGAATCCAAGGAAAAAAGTTATCTTGAGGAAGACGAAAAAGAGGAACGTTATCTTCTCGCCGCAGTTCATCTCTGTAATGTAGAAAACAATGGTTATACATTTCTGTAAATATATTTACGTCTTATGGGAAATAAGCAGCGGTGGTGGATCCAGGCTTTCATTTTAGTTGGGGCATACTTAAATGGCGCAAAAAACAACTCATATGAACGTGCAAATATGTTTTCCGAACTGTAGAAATATAAAGTGGATTTGCATAAAATGTGTGAGTTAAGGGGAGAGGACACCGGTTTTTTTTTTTATATAGTAAGTCCGCCACTGATTAGGAGAAAGAATTCTAATTTCTGCACATTACGTTAGTGATTACTTCAGATTTGTTGGTATTCTTTTTTAATCCGTCCGTCAACAATTTTTTTCTGTCCGTCCGGCCATCCATCCATCCTTCGTGGCGAAAGTTCATATTTCGTCAAGCAGATTTTCTAAGGGTAATATCAACGCAATGGATAACTTTTTCTGTGAATGTTTTCTTTCATTAACAAAATGAATAATTAGTTAATTAGTTTCTAAATGTGTATAAGCACTTACCGTCCCAGGGTTTGCCCGTGTCCTTCAGTTCGGGTAACGCCCATGGGTCGTTTTCATCTTCTTCTAAATATTCATCATTCTGTTAAAAATAAAAAATCTATATTTGAAAAAGGTTGGACATTGTATCATTGATAAATGTTGTGTATATGTTTATTGTCATTGGTGCATTGTTGAGCCGACAGAAAGGGGAAAAAGAAATGAAAGGAAAGTCTCGGAGAGAGAGAGAGAGAGAGAGAGAGATGCGTTTCACGGGTGAAAAAGTCCACAGCGGATAGTCCCAATTTAAAATCACGTTTGGCTATAAATGTATAGTTCATTCACCTTAATACGTTTATCTCCAAGCCTTTGATACTTGTCAATTTACATTGAATACTAAATAGCACCTTGATATTTGATCACGCGTTCATCTTAGTTGTTGACAAAGCCCTTGGCGTGGTGTTTCTTTTATCCTTTATTAACATCGGGGTTTCTTAAAACTCCAAACTCTTTTGGCTTCTTGGATTTGATTTATCTTGGCCTTGTCTCTTCTTAATTTATTTACCCTTTGAGTCCGTCTATGGTGGTTAATTCGTAGCTTGGTTGTGGGTCATTGGCAAGCATTCACTTTGTAGGCGTGACGTCATCTTTAAGATGTCCGTTTCACTTCAGTTGCAATGTCATTTCTGGTGTATGTTAATATCCAGTGTTCTGTTTATCCTTTATCTTCTTGAATTTTTAGATGTTTACTGGGTTATTTTTGCGTTCCTCTGTAAAGCACATAGTTATTAGCTTGCCTAATGAAAAGGCCAACAATTCAAAAATTTGTTTTGATTGTTTATGAGGAATTCGCTAATTAGAAATTAGAAACTGTCCTTCGTTTTCTACGATCAAATCAATGGCTTTCACTGTTTGCCTCAGTATGACACAATGTTGAATGCAGTATTACATCCTCATTAATTTTAGTTTGGTTCCCGCAACCCCTCGAATCTTTTGTGTGAAAAAACAAAAATTCCAAGTGATCCTAGGTGTCGAGGGAACTAGACTCCATTTAAGCTAACATACTTAACACGGTCAGAGGCTATAAATGGACACTTAATCTTGTACTTTACATTTCATTTACAGCTGGAAAGTAGAAATGTGTTAATGCTTGTTAGACTTACTTTATCTAGTTTCTCATCACTCATGTCAAATGCACCATTCGACGTCCCATTCTACAAGAAATAAAACATTCCTACATTAACCACATTTTTGGAAAGGTCATTTGGACAACCAACGGGAAGTAATGTTTATGTCGAGCGTATTTAAAGTAACATATATATCTTGCTATGTATACATAACTGTCTCAAGTAGAAGGAGGAAATGAGTGTTGCTGAAGTATGTATGACAATGTCGCTTCTTCTTGACTAAATCTGTTCCTTGTCAAAAGAAAAAAATGCCCGCGGTCAAATCTGTTTCTAAACCAGAACAAACCGGGCGCATAATGAGCTAATTAAACATTCATACATTTTTATTCTGGAAGAATGCACAACGAAATCTAAATCAAGGGCGACTAGAGAAAAAAAAGCGTAAATAAATATCTATTTTCAATAAAAACATGTCACAAATATATGAAAATGACACAGCGGAACGAAAACCATTTAATTGAAGGGCCATAGCCTGGTGTAAGTCAGAGGGGTGGGGGCAAAAAAAAAAATTCTGCCTCACACATATATTTGCCAATTTCCTGGGAATTTTGTCATAGAATTTTTTTTGCAAATTTCATGGATGGGGGTAACCACGCCCGCGCTGGCCACGGCCCTGGTTTGAATGTGTAAAGACACCAGTTGTAAAAAGGTGTACAGTTTTTGAACGCAGGAAACAACTATATATAAATCATGCAAATATAAATGAAATTAGAATAAAAGAACGGCGTCTCAGTGCAGGAGAACATTTTTGTTCAGTGGCGAAATTCCGGTTTGAAAATGCTAACGAAGTTATAATAAGTTCAAAATTATTCAGAGATTCATATTTTCTCGTTGGCGAAATTTAAGTTTAAATATACCAACTGTGAAGCTATAACAAGTTCAAGTTCAAGACTGAGATTCATGTATCCTCCTTGGCATAATTACAGTTTAAAGGTGTAAACTTCGAAGTGTGACTAGTTCAAGTTCAAGTTCAAGACTGAGATTCATATATCCTCCTTGGCATAATTACAGTTTAAAGGTGCAAACTTCGAAGTGATAACAAGTTCAAGTTCAATATGTTAAGATTCGTGTATCCAGGTTGGCGAAATTCCAGTTTACTTTATAGTTAATACGGATTTATGTATGCAAAAGCATGCAAGTCCTTGTCATTTTAACTTCATTTTGCTTAACATTTATTGCTTCGTGGATGAACATTAAAAAGATCTGATTTAGCGCATATAAACAGCGTCGGTGAGGTTTCTTTGCCATGAGTCACATCAGGGTTCGATTTTAATACACTAGTTACCTGTACATTACAACGTGTTATGCTGCCGAAGGCGAAATTACGACAGCCCTACAAAACTAAAGAGTTTGCCGTGCTGTCGGGGCGACAAACGTCTGTACGACAAAATATATTAATCAATCCATCAATAATTTATTTAAGTGTAACATGCATATATATACAAAGTAAAATATTTGTAATGTCATATATACAATACATCAAATAAAAACCTTTAAAACTGATATAAACATCCAGCCAATTTTGACTTGTGAGACACTTAATACGATAAACTCACACAGAACGACAAACTGTTTAGTTTTGTCGTGCTATCGGAATGTCGCCCCCGACAGTGCTATAAAAGTGGTTTTGTGGAATTGGCGTGTTGTTTCCTCGACAAAAACGACAATACGAGATGGCACAAATCAGCCACCGTAGAAGTTACACCTGTTTATATAGGTGATCAAATCAGTTATCGATTCGCGGCTATTACTTGGACTAGGCTTCACGTGGTTAATTTTAATTTGTTCACGGCATATCGTTTTTTTTTTTTTTTTTTTTTATAAATATTGACACTTTACAGTATATCTATATATAAATGCATATTATTTTATTATGTAAATACAGAGAAAATTTTAATACTTAAACGAACATACTTTTTACTTGGAGAAGGATAAACTGTTAGGATGATAATAGCCTTACATTTTTTATAATCATGTTTCAACTGTCCCTTGAAACAGCATCTACCTACATGTGTTTAAAATAGACTGGTTAGATATGCATATTCCGAGTAATTTCATTCTGGTTATTTTTATCAATTTTAACTCGTAGTCAATCTTTAACTCTACAATGCGTTTCTGAAGAAAGAAACAAGAGGAAAACGGGTGCTCAGGATTCATCTGTGTAACGTTTCAGTGCAGGCAACCAGTCAGGGTAAAACTTAGACTGGTTCTCTCATTTTGTTTGCTGCCATGTGCAAGAATGTGATATGAATGCTTTGATAAATAACCCATTGGTCTTTTTACATGCAAATATCAAACGAATGCCACATAGTCTGGTTCCTACCTCAGTGAGCTCACCGCTACTCAAGGAAGCGAAGCCTTGGTGGAGGTAGAGAACTAAGGAAGGTTACCAGTCTGGTATCCACCATATTCAATTTAATCGACGAGCGTTTTTGGAAAACCAGTCAAGGAAGAAAGATGTTGTTTATTTACATTGTCAGAGGAATCATTTAAACACCAGTTAAAAACGTGACATGAACAATATTTGAAAAAACCAAGTTATGAAGAAAAAAAATTGTCTCTTATGTTCTTAAATTATGAACAGTTCTAATATGGCCCACACGTACATGTCAGAACATCTGTTATAAGCAGTTGTTAAACAAATAATGTATCAAGTTACCACCATTATCAACATTTCAGATTATTAAGACTTAAATATCTTGCATTACCAGTGGACAAATATTTGAAGACTTTGAGTGTTATCAATAGCACATTTTGGTCGTAGGGCTATGAATGAATATCATCATAACAATTCAAAGGAAGTAAAAACCTAATGGCGCAGTTTACGGTATGATGTAAAATCTTAATCCGCAAGCTACTGAATAGAACATTAATTCCCACGAAATTTCAGCTTTTCATTGATGAACTGAGTATTCTCCTTAAACCTTTTATTCCAATGATTTCCAAGTCTTTAAAACCGGTATTTTCAGTTAAGAATCGTAAATGACAAAAGTTTGGGATCGGTTTGAACAGGTATTGTTTAAAACTTTGAAATGACGCTATCAGAGATGTAGAGATTTAATATTAGAAGTCTCTGACGCTATACACAATAATTGTACACGAATACGAATAGCGAACCGACGGGAAAAAATACTAGAAGAAACAAATATTTGTTAAATAAAACTCGTTCTGTCTGCTTTATATATCGGTCAAGAACAAATGAAGCACTTTTTAGACGACGTTAGGATTCGTCAGTCGCCTTTGACACACTAGCGCATAATTACACAAGGTTTTTAATTTCTTTTTTAAAATGTCTTAACTTTTTTTCTTGATTTAATCAAAGAAAGGACAACTAAATCAACAGAGAACAAAATCGCCAAGTAACAGTTTATATATAAAGTTTAATACACAAAGGTAATTAGCCACAAGCGACACACCCTGGTGCACAAACAGCCATAAACGACAAACCTTTGTCCTTCAAACGGTTTAAGTAACACAAATTTCTGGACACTGTTTTTGATGACAAATCTTGAGCAAGTAGTCTATCATATTTAGTTTTTATATTTTTGATGTTGACACGTCCGTTGACGTTTAGTGGCTTTTCCAGGTTTACAGCTGACGTGTGTTATTAGTAACCATTAAAACAGATATATTATTACAAGATTGCAGAGTAAGACAGGTTTTACGACCGCTGTGACAAAGAGGTGATTAATCGGAAAAACAAAAACTACCGATTGACGTCTCTAATAAAGAGAATCATTCGGAAAACCTTGGAAACATCCACAGGAGTTTTGATTGGAAAGACGACACGAAATATTTTAGTCTGGTTTCTATTTTTCTAACACAATAAAAAATCCCGAGGGATCCCGGGAGCCAGACTAAACAAAGCTTATTGTAAGTGATCTTTAATCCGACGTAGTTTGACTTTTTCGCGTTACCTGTGTATTGCCACGAGGCACGTAGAAACCAGTTAAACAACTCTTACGTCATATGTTAACTCATAAAAGGTTCACTAAGTAATTAGTTTTAAGAAAGCTTACAAACTCAGATTAACATACAAGGGCCGTAGCCTGCGCCCCCATCCCCCTCCCGGCAGAAATTTTGCAATTTAAAAAAAAAAAACAGTCTTTGACTAAATTCCCGGAAAATAAGGAAATATATGTATGGGACAAAAAGTTTGCCCCATCAGTTTTCCCCAGGCTACGTCCTTGCATACATGTGCTGATTTATTAAAGACTAAAACGTCTAGTGTTTGAAAGTTGGAAAAAACACAGATTATTTTTAAGTGCTGTTGGCACATGCCTACACTTAATGTTTTAAGTAATCGGAAAAATAAAAATGCAATAAAAAGTAGGGTGACAAAAGTTACTTCAGAATGCTACTTTTCCGCATAGTAGGACATATGAATAATCCTCACTAATACCATATGAGCATACATTTATACTAGAAATGATGTCAGTTTAGACGTATCTGAGTGATAAACATTTTAACATCTGTTCTATCAAAATAGCATCCTCTTGAAACCATACAACAAAAAAGTGAACAGACACTAAAACATTACAATTATTTGGCTATAAAACAGTGCATTCAGTGTTAATATCAACCATAACTAGCTAGGCCTCTAAACACATACGAAATCAGTTTTGTATGTTTTTTCTTTACTGGTTTCAAGTTTTCAAAATTATTTGCATCAGTTTAAAGAAAAACAAGAAAAATGTTGAAGCTATAATCCCCATCCCCCAAGAAAAGAAGAAACCACAAAAAGATCCATTACGTTCTGTTTGTTGAGATACATTATATTGGCGAAAAGTGACTATTTATAAATATATAATATGCTATCATAACACTGTAATACTCATTAATTATTCAGATTCTGTTGTCATCTGCTGGTGACCTAGCCTAGCCATTTATAGGTGCATTGTTTAACTATTGTTATTATATTCAAATGTCTTCACATTTAAAAGAAATATCAAAAGTTTTATGAAATTGTTTGATTACACAATCAATTTAATCTATACAAATATGCTGATTGAATTGTAAATGATGTTTAGTATGTACACAAAGTAAGCAGGTTGGCAATTAAAGGAAATGTTAATATTCAAGAATTATTTTTAGTAGTTTATGCACGTGTTTATATAACTTTTGATTTGAAACACTAATTAATACCAAACACCTAATAAAAAAAAATAAAAACGGTTTTGAATACAAAAAGTTATGTTAATTAGAAGAACATACCTTTTCTTTGTACGGTGGAGGGTTTTCAGTATAGGCCATTGTGTCCAGTTTGTCAAATATATATCTTATCCCCACTATTCTTTAGCAGCGTACGTGTCTGTGACTCTTTACGGACTGACGGAGTGAACAAAAGCGTATCCTTTTTATTATGGTAATGTTTGACTATAGCCCTGGGCTCACATACAGCTCAGCTACATGAGTGATCCACGCTTCTACCTTCTGAAAGATATCTCCTTGATACGTATAACACTAGTGACGATATAGCTTGATTTCTGATAACAATACGTTAGTATAAAAGTCTGTGGCAATACCGAGCATAGGAATCGAGCTAGCGCGAAATCTATGAAACATGATAAACATACAGAACTTATTTTGACAAGAGCGTCAGAGGTAAATATGACTGAAGATATGGATTATTTTTAAAAACAAATATTAAAATTCCCACATATCTAAGATAATTTATTTCTCCATAATCCTTCGAAGTTTCTTTAGAAATATAATGGATAATTTTGTTCTCTCGACTCTCTCTTTTTTTTGCTATTTCCCCATTTCTCTTCTAAGTTTCTCTTTATCTTTCGAATTTTCTGTCTGTTCTTCTTTCACTCCTCTTTATTAAACTTGTCGAATCTTTAGAATTAAGATTTTAAAAAATGTCTCTGTCTTAATCATGATTGTACATTTGCCATCCAAACTGTTGTTTTTGTTGAAGAAGCTAATTTAGATCAAAATTTTGCATAAAACAACTGAACAACGGAAGAGGTTATTAAGCTAATAAATGTAACTCAATATCTAACAATAGAATATGTAACTTGTGAGAAGATAAAACCATGAGTGCTTCCATCAACAACTGTGTGTTATTATGTATGTACATTGTAACCTATATGCTATATTGCATCTGGAAATGAAAGAATGAAAATCAACGAAGAATGAATCCGCTGTAGCCAGTGGTTGAGTGTTTGCTTTGTGATTGGGGGACCGCGTGTCACACCCAAGACATTAAAATTAAAATTAAAAAATCCACTCCTTGCAACGCACATAACATTCTGGGTTAGAGAACGACTGGTTGACTCGATGTCAGGATAATGTGACCGAGTGAATCATCATGTCGAAGTGTCTGCAGCGTGATATTTCAGGGATACAGCACTATAAAGTCGCTATCGGTGTGCACTGTCACAAGCAGACATCGTCTCGATATGATCTACACATGAGTTGAAGGGACGTTAAATCCAAATAAAACATCGCCAACGAAGAAAACACACTGTACGTGTAGGTTATCTTTCGGAGACAACAAGGGATTTGACAACGCATGCTCGGAATTGTCTTATCACGAGGGTTGTCCCCAAAATATATAATTTCCATGTTATAATGTTTCCTTATATAAAATGTCATGCCTTAGAATAGAATCTATCATTCCTGGTCGTGTAATACAGAGATATCTCACCCAAGGATTGGAATGTCGTCCTTAACGAGGACAAAACAATCTCGACCCGAATGCACCTTTTCTTCATAATACAGGTAATAGATGCAAGTGTTTCAAAGATGTTATTTGAACAAATATCTTGCACTGCTCCTTTGCATATTTGGTCAGCGATTTAATATTTTGTGGGGAAAATCTCACAAACAGTACCCTTGGATTACCTATTACCTTAGATGTCCAGTATGCAGTCGGAGTTACGTAACTTTCACTTAACGTTTGCTTTGGTAAGGACGTCGCTTTATTTTTGATTAAAGGTGAACATTGATCGTCGGCTCCATGTGATGTATTGTACTTCAAATATATAATCATCTGCGGTCTTTTGTATTTTAATTAAACCACCTGTCAGCGGCGTATTGAGTCTTCCACCCGTCATCCGTATTGAGTTTTAATTAATCTAGTTGACGTTGGTAATTCTGTTGTACCTTAACCACACGCGCTAATATGATTTGTTGTTGATGTATAGATTTCATTAACTATCTACCAATGACAGGTGAGTTAATGATGAGTGGAAATAGGCGTGTTTTATAAGTGACATTATATTGACACTGAGTATTGTGTATGTGTAAGTAAAGAAAACAAAACAAATATTAACATTTAACAATAAAGATGCGTTTGATGCCTATCTGCAGGTGTACAACCATGTTCGCTGTTGATTTCAACTACACATGTACGTAGGTATAATCAACAGACCTTGGCAAGCAAGATGGTGTACAGCATCTAGTATCAGTATATTAGATCCCAGACAGCATGTAAATTGTTTTATTGGGGTTTAACATCCCCTTCAACCTATTTTTAGATCATATCGATACGATGCAGTTGACCTTATTTTAACGTCTGAGATTTGACTCTGCCGGGGATCGAACCCGTGTCTTATAACTCGCTTTCGAAGGGAACACTATACTACCGCGCTACCGCGACAAGATTGTAACTTGAATTTTCAAATTATATAATTAGTTTCTTGAAAATTAAAGATCGAAATACAAATTGCCGCATTGAACCACTGTAGAACTTAAAATACATAACGGAGATGTCAATAAAACACAGTTACATAAGCAACGGACTGACAAACTGAAATAGCAGGAAGTTAGGACCTGACATGCCATTAAACATATATAACCTCAGTATCACTGGTGTGAGGTAGTGACAGGTACAACGACTACTCCTAAAGCTGGCTGTCAGAGGTGTTTATGACATCACTAAGATGTTCTCTATTGTGAAATATACGGGAGGAGGTGCGTTTTCCTTCATTCATTTTTTGTACACGTGTTATAATATAACACACGATTTCAAAGTAACTGTCCGTCCGAATAAAATTCACTAATGTTTTATTTTAAGCATTGGGGACTAAATATAAGACCTTTGTCTCTGTTATATATTCTTGTACTTAAAGAACTCGAAAAAAAACCCACAGATAAAATAAAAACGAGGGGTTTTCAAGTATTAATGCAAACATCTCTTAAGGAGGCCGACTCTAATTTAATTGCCAGAAATCTGCAATAGAGAATTTCATTTCCTTAACAAACAATGTTTAGAGACACATTATCTTTATTTTAAGCAAATAAAAAAGGCATGTCACCAGGACTGGTGAGACACGAGGACTGTTTCAAAATAACATCTGATTTAACATAGAGTTCAA